>VZUA01051832.1:13636-39929 GCA_013401035.1 Horornis vulcanius
AAAAATAGTTATTTCACAGTTTTGTAGCTGAAAAGTTTCTAGTGAAACCTCTATAGAAGAAAGTGATACTTGATTATATTTATGAAATTATTTTCATGTAGGAAAAAATGGCTGCTGGATTTATTCTTAGTAGTTATAATGCCTAAGAGAGTTTCCCTTCCTTGTGCATCCATAATTCTCCAGCTGATCTCACAGGTTCTTGTGCCAGGTGGGGACACAAGGGTCCAATGCCCCCCAGTCAGGAGCAGACTCTTATCATCCTCCCAAGATTTCTCACCTTTTTCTCCTACACCAGCCTTTTAGCAGCAAAACTGTCCATTTCATTTCACTTCTCTGTGTGACAGTATTATGACAGATAATAATTCCTCCCTCTCAGGAAAAAAATTAAAGACATGTTTCATTTTAAGCAAAGGCTTTAGAGCCTAAATTCAAGAGTAATAGAGCTCACCAAATCCAAACACTCAGTAAACTAACAACTCTACATAACCCAAACTTTACTGACAGTGAAGCAGCTGCCCAAGTGCTCCATTGACCCAGGCTGAAGTAATGTGTACAGGGAGCTCACAAATTATATTACCTTGGGTTTTGACACATATATTTGTACTTTTACAATAAGAAACAAGTATTTCTTAAAACCACAGAATGATTTGGGCCGGAAGGGACCTTAAAGATCATCTAGTTCCAATCCCTCTGCTGTGGGGAAGGACACTTTCCACCAGATTAGGTTGTTCAAAGCCATATCTAAATATCATTTGCCAAAATATTTCTTCTTTCCAGTGCTAGAAAAATGGGCAAACCCATTCAGACTTTGGGGATTGCATGAAAAAGCAAATCCTGTTTCTTCTGCATCCTCTACACACACCTGTGAGAGTAGAGATGATTCAGGTAAATGCTCAAAGGGTTAAGCCCATTGTTCATTTTCAGCGATTTAAAATTCTCATCTCACTTTTAAAAAGTCATTATTTATCTGAATGAAGAGGAAGAAGGAGGAGTAGATGGCCCAAGCAAGAGCAGAAAGTATAAATGCTCCTGTGTGACTGGGTCCTGACCAGCGCCCAGCTGTGACCACCAGCGCTCCTCACTGGGGTGAAAATTTGTTGATGGGCTGCATGTGCAATTGAGCAACACAAATAGCTTCTTCTCAGCTGCACTACAGGCCTAGGCTGCACTTTGGAAAATAATTATTTTTTTGGAATACATAATTTTGAGGGTCATTGCCCATGGATTGCTGAAAACGCTCTCTCTGGGAATCCAGACTTATTTGTTTGGCCATGAGTTTCTATTTCACAGTGCAAGATAAGGCCTATTTGCTGCTATTGCCCATCACTGTGTAATCAGGTTCTGTTATTATCATTGGTTTATTCATTCTTCTGTAGCACACTGTGCTGTGCTCAGGTTCAATCAGAAGAGATTTATGGGAGGAATGACTTGTTTGTTGATTTGCTTGCTTCCTCTCCTCCCAGATGGATGCACATGGAGCTACATAGGTAAGCTACAAAACTTAAAGGCTTCCTAACCCTAAATTGATGCAGCCTCTGGAAACGTCTTTAAACTGAGTGTCCAATTCTCAGTTTGCAGGGGAGCATTAATACCCAGCAGCTCCCACTTCTCCACATTACCACAAATTGTTTCAGTGCAGGGTAAACAAAGTGAGAAAATGAGGGCACTGCTGCCTGCATTTGGGAAACACTGCCAAGGGCAGCAGGCCAGGGCCAGAGAGAAACTCAATTCTCCTGCAAGCAGCCGCCCTGTGGAGAAGGCTGGCAGTGAGACAGCCTGGCTGAGCACACCCTCATCTTAGCCTGAGTGGCATCTCCTGCTCTAAGTTTTATCAAACTGCAAACCTTCTTTCCTATATTTACAGCTACCCAGGTGCTTTTTCCTATTACCAGAAGCACTTCAGGGGTTTGCTAATGCACTGGAAGCACCTTTCTGATAAGCCAACATAAATGGGTACAGCAATAAATCAAGAAGCACTATGCTACCCCAGGATGTGGAGGCGGATCATTTCATTACGCTTATAAAAATAAAATCAAAAGACAATACACATTATACTATCATATGAAGGTGCATTTCTACGTACAGAGAATGTGAAGCTTAATAGAAGAGGAAAATAATTACAGGATATTCTACTCACCAAAAGCAATCAGGATCACATGACAACTGCCAGGACAGGGTTATTGGAGAGGGTTGCATTAGAAGACAATATGCCTTATGAGGAAGATGGAGGCATTATTAAAACATAATGCACATGCAGAGTGGTGCATGCATTACACACTGACAAGCTAATGCTTCCCAGGAATATAGATTGCAGTAAGCAGAATTTTAATTATTTAATTTCCTTGTTCAGGAGTGCAAAGCTCTAGCCAAGAAAACATTTCCTTCCGTATCAATTCAAATAATATCTTCCTCCTATCTTTTTGGTAGTGCCCATTTAATACGCTATTGCCGCCAGAAAAATAAAGATTAATGAAATTAATTTTTTTTTTGAAACTACATTAACAGATATTTTATTTGTAGATTTCTATAGTAAAGTGAAAATTGTGCATGAGAAGTTAAACCAACATTTTAACGCTCCTATTTTGGTTTTTATTTGGCATATTTGTTCAATAAAATCAGCGTCTTTTTAATTAAACAGGTTTTATCCCTTTATTGACGTTGCATAAAGTCCAAAAGTCACAACAGGGAATACGTTATTGAGCCATTCCACATTCCCTAAATAACTGAACGCACTTGGTTTCACCTCAACCACCACAATGCTCCAGAGAAGGAGAATACGATGGTGATTATTAATAATAAGAATCAGCCAGCATTTGCTTTTTCCTTGACTCCCACCAGCTGTGGATCCAGCCTCCAGCTGGTCCCTCTGCAGAGCTCCTCTGCAGGGAGAGGGGTGTCCTGTGACCTGCCCAAGCAGCTGCTCTCCAGCCATGGCAGCAAGCAGACAGATTTGGGCAAGTCCCCACAGCAGAGTCAGGCCTCAACTCAGCTTCAGAGAGCCCTTACCTTGAACAAATGAAATATTAGGGGAAGATGACTCTCTAAGTTTGAATTAGGCTTTGATTGGACCCAATGGAACCCCAAAACACAAAAATAAACTCAGTGCAAGCAGTGCTTGGCAGCCCCACAGAGGCCACGGGGCCAGAAAGGGTTTCCTGAACCCTGGAAGGCTGTTCTTGACTAACACATTGGCATGAAAGGAAGCAGGAAAAGAAAGCATGGAGAACATCCAGATTTCATTTAAGACACCCAAATCCTCCCTATGTCCCAAGGGTACCAAGAAAGTGCAGAGTCTTCCTAAGTCACAGGGATGCTCCAAGACTTTGGTGTGAGCTTGTACACAAGCTTTACAAGGCAATGCCCCTGGCCTCTCAGCACAGTAACACCCTAATTTTCATAATCTGAAACACAGGACTTCCAAGGCCTTTCCTCTTCTATGGCTCCTTTCTACCCCAAAGTGTGGTTACTATCAGCTCTTCTCTCTGTAGTAGTTCATACACTTGGGTGATTAAGCCAAACGTTCTCACAGAATCTTGGAGGTCATTTCATCCCACCTCCCCTCCCTCCCCCCACCCCCACACTGTATTTCCTTTGGCTGTAGCCCGTGTGAGTTTTCCTCTGTTCCTTTTCTAGCTATCCATTACCACTACTCATTCTAGAGCCTCCCACCTCTGCCATGCAGGGCCTGCTTCCCATCACATCCCCCTCTTCCTCTCACGTGCCCACAACCAGTGCAGATGTTTGGACAAGCACAGGAAGGCTGCATCAGTCACACCATGAGAGAATGGGCTCAGGGACACGGCAGAAGTAAAAGGAAGGGAAACAATTTCAATCAAATTGTTAGAGGTTGGTTTTGGTTTAAAAGATAACCTCTGAATAGATCTACATCAATTATAACTTAATCTCCTTTGTGATCATTTAAGATTCCATCCAACTAAGGCAGTTTTTGCAATATACCTCAAAAAACTTCCTATGTGCAAAATTTCCCTCTATTTATGTACCCTGGTTCTAAATGTTGCTGCTCTATTGATTACTGTAATTCAGCTCTAATTGCACTTTTACAAAGCAGGATGAATAGATTACAGTTGAGCTAGGAGGAAGCCAAACATCAATTATTAATATAACAGAGCTGGCCTTTACCATGCCTGTATTATTTACCTTAGGGAGTTTAAGAACCTGCTGAATAATATTTATCCTCGTAAATTAACCACTTTAAAATATTTGTTTTCATTAAGAAAAGCAACCAGAGTAATGAAATATTCTTTCAGCAAATGCAAACAAGCCCTCAGTGTCTGTAATAACACATGAAAACTCAATGCCCTTTCTCAGAATGAGGAAGCCCTGGTGTTTCAGAAAGCAGGTTGATATTGCTCACCAGAACACAGAGGGCTGAAGTTCTGCAGATTGGCTCGAGTGCAGCACGGGGTCTTTGGTTACTGTTTGAGTCATTGTTGTTATTTGCACAGCTGTCTCAGCCTCGACATGGACCCAAAATCAGACAGCTTTAGAAATGAGAAAAAGCTAATGGTAAAGCTGGTCTTTCCTCAGTGCAAATTTCTTTAAAAAGGTCAATATATCCAAGTCCTGATTCCCAGGCCCATTCTGGCCAGCACTGTGACCCTACACCAGCCTCTTTGCTTTGCTGTCACTCCCTTTGGTTCTGTGTCTTGCCTGTGCATCTTCTGCTTCATTGCTCCAGCAATCTGCATTTCCATTAGCAGCAGTTAATATTGACAGTTTATACTCTAACCTCGTGGCCTATGGCTCTGGCTGATGATTTGGATATATGGATTTTTTTTTTCCAAATATATATATTGCTAAGCAAGGAAATTTTTAAATGATTCCTCTGACCTTTGCCTCTTCTCTTTGGATACTTTACCTGCTCAAAGAACAGTCATCCCTTTTTTACCACGAGTTTGATCAACTGCAGAATGATCTGGCTTAGTGCAGAGCCTCCCTGGCCAAAGCACAAGGGCTGCCAGTTTGCAACCACATGTGCAGACCCACCAAGATTTTTACCTTTGGAGTGGATTTCCAGATTTTCCACAGGCAGATGGTATCACACACAATTCCTCTTCAGTATTTAACTGCTACTATGAAGGCAGCTCACGTGCTGCACAGATTCTGTGGTTGTTCTGTAGGTAGAGGCAAATTTCCCCTGATGAATAAATGGTATGCTTAATAGCTATTGTTTCTTGAATAAAAATATTCACTAAAGCTAATTCTGTAAATTTTCACTGTATCACAATCAAAAACTCACTGTACAGTGTTTAATTAGTTAGCCATTTGTAGCTAGGGCTGGAGGCATTCATCATCTTTCCAAAAACATGCACATCACCATCTGTAACATCCAGTCAGTATTTTGGCTCTGAATGAGATAAAACATTTAACACATTGGCAGCTAAAAGTTAGGTTTGCTACAGAAGCATCAAATGGGAATTCTGTTGTGCTGCTCCTTTGAGAATACCCCAGCATTTGCCACTGTGGTATAGTCTCTAATCAAAAAGCCTGGAGGGAATCCAATGAAAGCTGTGCCCAACATTCAACTGCAGGAGTATTAATCCAGCTTTATTCTATATCTGGTTAGATGAAATCAGCCCTTTCTACCCATTAGGCATCTTTCATCTGCTCCTGCAATATATGTTTTTATTTCTTTTCAGTCCTTTGGAAATAATATCAGTGCAGCAGTAATCTAGCAACTGCTAATCTCTGATAAAAACTTAGAGCTAGATTGTTCCTAAAGAAAAACAAGATATTCTTGGATTTGCTCAGGAACTGATTAGAAAGCCCTGAAGCAGCACAACCCTTGGATGTGAGGATTCACATTGAGAAGGTGCAAGGAGGACTGGCAGCTCTGGCTTCATCAGATCCCTGTCCCCCTGTGGGGCTCCTGGCACCTTCCAGCTCCCCCATCCCTTGGTTCGGTTGTTAGGGACCCACACAGCCCCACACTCCACAATTCTAAACACATTACAGGCAGATTCCTGGAGCTGAAGATTCCACTTAGCTCACTCCAGAGTTAGAGTTTCCCAGAACATAACCCCTACTGTGTGCCCAACACTCTGCTTCTTCCTGGGTGTATAATGTTGAATTTGGCTGTGCTAAAGCCCAAGGGAGCTGGCCTAACTCTGTCCTCGGTACCAACCTTCCCTCTTGGGTCAAGTGCAAATTGAATTATTAGCAATTTTAAATTTACTTCATTATTGCCTCCAGAAATGCTGAATAAGATTATTTTTGATGCTGAATCATGAGAGCACCCTCTCACTGATTCCTTGTTGACAAATGCCTGTCATGATGTAAGGGTGTGGCTGTTCTTCCAGCACTCTCCCCTATTTTAACAATGTTGCACAGTGCTAGTTTTCCATAAGAACCCCAAACCTAAATCCATCACTCTCTCTAGATCAGCCAATGCCTTCAAAAGTTCTGGAGTTTATTGAGCAACTTCACAGACTTTTTTTTAATAGTCTTAGAGACCTGAAACATATTACAATCATACAAATTCTTGCAAACCAGTAATAAAAACGAGCAAGCTCTTCAAAAAAACTTCTCAAAACCCCTCCATGGTTCAATGATGAACTCTACTCCTTAAACACCACAGAAATCAAACAAAGGAGCAAAATTGGGATAAAACATTCCTAGGAAAGAAGGCTGCACTGGTTTAATGTCCACCAAAGCACCTGATCCACAGCAATATTGAGCAGTGCTGCCAAATTTAAACAGCTATGCAGGTGCTTTGGACATAAAGAATGAAAGCAGCTTTATCTGAGATGTTCCATTTTAAAAGCAGAGTAAAAACCATACATGAAATAAACACCAGCAATTAGGACAAGTTAAAACAGAATTGCTCTCTACCAGGTTCACACATTGACGTGTTCCCTTTTTCTTGCTACTCCCCTCACATGAGATATTGTTGACTTGATCCAGGCAAAAACTTTCACTGCAGTTTTCTCTTTTTTCCTATAAACCTTGAAGTGTTAGACAAATGGACCTGTTCAGTGAAAGTTTTGTTTTCCTTCAAGAAACTGAGATGAAATGCACTTTATTCTTAAAGAAGACAAAACACCCAGTAGAATGCCTGTGATCCTATTTAAAAACAAAAGAACAAACAAACAAAAACACTATCGAAAACCCCAAGAGACAGCTATTTTTCTTGGTGATACTCTACTGAGAAACTTTAAAAACATCTATGAATATTCACTCTTTCATACAGTGCAAACCACCTTTATTGCAACACGCAATTGTAGCAGCCTGTTCTATCTAGACCAGATATAATTTTATTAATAGAAAATTTCTCTCTCCAAATGAAAGCCTCCCATGAATATTTATCTACATTCTAATAGGAATGCCTCTCATCTCAGAAAAGGATTCTTGAACTTTAATGGCAACTTCAGACAATTTGATAGGTTTCTATTTCCCTCATGTAAACAGCTTTGCATTAGCATATGAATATTATTATCCATGCTTTAACTTTGCCAGACACTGACCACTTTGTTGCATTTTTAATGGCTTACCTATGAGTTTTTTCATTAAACATTTTTGATCTACTGTTAGCTTTGATGTCAGCTTGAGAAAGAATTTTGCCTGTTTGCTCGTCAGTCAGCTACAAGTTACCTAGAAACACTTCACACCACCCTAAATTCCAAAAAAGGCCTTACATGGCTAGATTTGCTTCTCTCTTATAACACAGGTATCTGAGGAACACATTAAGCACCACAAAGGGTGCAAAGATACTTCAATCTGTACTGCATGTAACATCATTCTCATTCTTACTTACTGCAGTAGAGGTTTGGGGAAAATTTGAATTCTTATTTCATAATAAAAAAGGTACTTGAACATGGTTTTTTCTAAATCTTAAGAGAATTCAAATTACATTTATAAATGTGGACTCACATACAGAGGGGAGAGATAAGAGATCCTCCTGTTATGTTTAAAGAACAAGGAACCTGATCTACATCTTCCTGTTATCTTTTCTATAATAATGACCAACATGTGCCTGATATGAGAGTGATGAAAAAGATTTTTCCTGTATGGAAGAAACCTCAAATATGGTAATTATTAAAGTTCCTGATGGATCTCTAGCACCAGGGGAGGTTCTGCTCTTCAAGTTTTAAAGTGTCTATTGAAACTTTTCCTAGAAAGGGAAAAAGGGAAAATAGAGGAATATAAGTATTCTTCCTTTCCATCTTGTCTCACTTTCATTTTTACCTTGGCTAGCTCGTCTAAAAAAGAGTAAATAAGATTTATATACAAGAATATCATTATAATGAATTGAAGACAAGGCTACAGTGGTCATCTTTCATCTAAACTGATGTGAACACTTGGATTATAACAAAGTCTTTATTTTTACATGCTTGATAAAACATCTCTTTTATTCAGTATTTCCATCAGTTGAAACTGATTCCTATCTACTACTAATGGTGTATAGTCCTATACAACATTTTGTGCTACATTTCTTCAAGTTTCAGTTTAAGAAGTTAATGAAAGAGACTCTCTCCCACAAGAAGAAATCCCATCTAGGAGACAAGCAAATGGATGCCTCAGAAGGCTGAAATAATTAGATAATCCACCCTGATACAGGCAGGAAATTGCATGCATTGTTTTTACACCTACTTCAATAGATGTAGCCCTGGAGCTTTCATGGATTAACTTAATTATTTGTCATCATCTGCTTATCAGTCTACTTGTGCCTGAAACGAATTCCAGGGTAAAATAAAACACAAGGAACTTGCTGTGTGGACTGAAATCACTCATGTGACTGGCCCAATCCCTTATTTACACAGGGCCAGTGGGAATTGCCATCGGAGTCAGGCTGATCATCAATTTTATCCTTTTTATCACTGTGCCCTAGAAAGGATCAAAATGCTCTGCAAGTAGGAAGAAGTGGGTAAATATTTAGAGTCATGTTCCTGTTCCACCCAGCCTCTCATTAGATGTGAGAGTTTACACCCCTTCCAGAAGCAAGTCTAGAGCTGAGTTCTGTTGGTTACTATTGTGGCTTTGGCTAAGAGCCAACTGCAGTCCCACAGAAGTTTTTCACATTTGCCAGTTTCCCCTTCTGCTCCATATTCTTCAATTATATTCACTGGTCTAAAGTCAATCTTCCAGGATGTAGATCACACATTTCATCACTACAATTTTTCCTTTGGTTATCTACCCATTCCCATACTTTGCAAATGTCTTTAAAGCAGTAAAATCAAGGTAAAGCCTTGATAGAAATGCTGTTTCCCCAGTTAGCTCTGTGCATGTCCCTGGAGAGATCCAGGATGTGCTCTTGGAGCTGCCACCAGGCTGTTTTAACTCCATCTCACCAAACTGTTATACTCAATATGTATTGACAATGGGAAGAGTGAAACAGCTAAAAGCTGAAGTCTTCTACAATGATTTTAATTAAGTCTGTCACCATCTGAATTATTATTGTTACTTTAGGAATTACATTGCAGCATAAATTATTATAATAAAGAAGCAATTGTGATCTTAGCCAAAGTGTCTGAAAGAGGTTTCATTTGCATTGTTCCTTTTGGGCCACTGGGGAGAAAGAAATTCAGGGATTGCTTCCACTTGTAAAAGGAGCTGCCATGTTGCCAAATATTTCCATGTTGCTATATTTCAAATATAGCTGTTTAGCTATGGAGGCAGTAAATGCCCTGTCCCACCTCTGAAGCCCACATCCTTCCCTAGGGCTCTCCAACAGTTTCCCACCCAGGTATTAATTCCCCTCCTGGGGCTCAGGTCCCCACAACTTGCTCTGTCCCTGTGTCTCCAGCTCACCAAAGTCCCCTCAGTCCGTGCACACATCAGCAGAATGAAACCCAGAGAAAGCCTCCTGCTCCACGTGTACATCCCCAAGCACGATTTGTTTGAAACATGAGGGGTCCTATCTTGGGGCTGACTGTAGCAAATGTGCAGCTAGGTGATGTTATAAAACAGCACAATTTTCAACTCTTCTGAGGGGGAGTGTGGCTATTCTGAATGCACAACTGTACTTTATCAAACCACAAGGAAAATCAGACAGAAGCCAATACGAGTCTCACACAAAGGCTTTTACACACGGGTGACGCCGGTGTGGTGGGATCCCTCCTGCTGCGGCTAGTCCCGGGGGATGGTGGCAAGGAGCTGCTTTGGGGGCCGTGGCAGAGCCCCCCGACAGCCACCTCCCGGCCCTGCCGTGGAGACAGGAGCAGGAAGAAGCCACATTCCCACCAAGAGCCGGGGGTGCCGCTCCGGCACCCGCAGGAACACTCGGGATTCCGACCAGGGAACAGCCGCGACAGCCACCAGGCGCCACATCCCTGCCGCCCCCAGCGCGCTCCAGGGACTGCCTGCTCCCGTAGCCTCGGACAGCTTTTCGGGAAATAGGAGCAATGAGGGCAGGGAGCGGGGTTTGGGGGAATAGGAGCAATGAGGGCAGGGAGCGGGGTTTGGGGAAATAGGAGCAATGAGGGCAGGGAGCGGGGTTTGGGGGAATAGGAGCAATGAAGGCAGGGAGCGGGGTTTGGGGGAATAGGAGCAGTGAAGGCAGGGAGCGGGGTTTGGGGGAATAGGAGCAGTGAAGGCAGGGAGCAGGGTTTAGGGAAAGAGGAGCAATGAAGGCAGGGAGCGGGGTTTGGGGGAATAGGAGCAATGAAGGCAGGGAGCGGGGTTTGGGGGAATAGGAGCAATGAAGGCAGGGAGCGGGGTTTGGGGGAATAGGAGCAGTGAAGGCAGGGAGCGGGGTTTGGGGGAATAGGAGCAGTGAAGGCAGGGAGCAGGGTTTAGGGAAAGAGGAGCAATGAAGGCAGGGAGCGGGGTTTGGGGGAATAGGAGCAATGAAGGCAGGGAGCGGGGTTTGGGGGAATAGGAGCAATGAAGGCAGGGAGCGGGGTTTGGGGGAATAGGAGCAGTGAAGGCAGGGAGCGGGGTTTGGGGGAATAGGAGCAGTGAAGGCAGGGAGCAGGGTTTAGGGAAAGAGGAGCAATGAAGGCAGGGAGCGGGGTTTGGGGGAATAGGAGCAGTGAAGGCAGGGAGCGGGGTTTGGGGGAATAGGAGCAATGAAGGCAGGGAGCAGGGTTTAGGGAAAGAGGAGCAATGAAGGCAGGGAGCGGGGTCAGGCTGTCCCGGTAAGAGCAGCCCCGCGCAGCGCTCGGGGAAGGGAAGCGATGCCCGCAGCGGGTCTGTGGTCCTCAGGCTCCCCCTGCCTGCACCAGCACCAAAACAGCCAGCGGATTATTTCCTGCTGGATTCACAACCTTCTCGGACCTCTGGGTTGAGATTCCTTTCCCTTCGCTTCAAGAACCACATTTGTGGAATTTACAAAAGCTTGTCTCTTGGCTAATGTGATGCAGACGCAGCTCGTTTCTCAGCAGAGGGATGTTTTCAGCAGAGTTTTTACTGTGTCCCCAATGCCAACCAAACTACAACAGCAAATAGCTGAGCATAATATAAAATTCACACTTTAAATGAGAGAGAAATAATCTTTGTGGTGGGTTAAACAGAGTTGAGTGACTAACAAAAATGTGGGAGATTAAATACATTTTCAAGAGAATTGAAGACATTTTAATTGTACAACTTTCTAATTCTGAGTATGATTTTAAAGCCCATTTCAGGATAAATCCCTAAAAACTGCACTTCAAGTTGCAGCATTTAATTCTAAATAGTCAGCAATGCAGCCTTCAGAAATACAAAGCTCTTGGGTGAAAAAATATCACTGCCTTAGGCTAGGGCCAGAGTTTCACTCCCGCCTGCAAAAGTAAAATGATTTGCATCATTTCTTTCAGACTGTCGTAGCATGTCAGGATGTGGAGAGCATGAAGAGTGAACTAATTTCATTATTAAATTTTATTTATTTATTTATATATATATATATATAAAGCTGGAATCTTACAGTATTTTTGAGACAAGAAATAACAGCTTAAACAATTTCTTATTTTTATATGTTTACCCAGGCTTCACCTTAGATCATTTATTGTCTGAAAAACAATCTGTTAACATATAAGACACCCAGGGTCTGCCCTGCATTACTTGTGTTTCTTTCCAAAAGCAGCATTGGTTGGAAAGCAAATAAAACATGTTTGCACAGCTGATGTCACCTTCCTCCGGTGTGGGTCTGCACAGTTCACACGCACCACCACCACCACCATTCACAGCTCTCACCACAAAATAGATCTGGCAAGAAAAGCCTAAAGCTCATTTAGGAAAAAATTGGGCAAATCTTCACCTTTCACAGCTGGGTCTCATCCAGGAGATCTGATTAACGGGTTTGGCAGCTGCTCTACCAGAAAGCCACAGCACAGTGTAACACAGAGCTACTCTACAGCTTTATCTTAATAGCAAATCATGAGGTTATTTACAGGTACTCAGAGAGTGACAGATACTCTTAGTCCTCTGTTCAGAATCTCTTTAAAGGAGCATTAAAATAATGGCCATTCTCTTCCCTACAAGCAGATCCAGGCTCTGCTGAGACCCCAAGAGTGGAATTCACCCAATGTCAAAGATCTTCATTGAGACTCTCAGGCACAAAAGGGTGCCGAGTCTTGTGCTTCCATCAGGCAACATTTCCAAGGCAGTTTCAGAGGTATATCCCTGCTCAATGCTATTCTTTCAAAATCTTTCTCAAACCACATTATTTGTGTGGGCAAATTTTCTGGTTTGCTTCTGTTCTTCACACAAAGGACAGCTATATTTGAACAACAGTTGAAATGACTCCATGTATGCTTTGCACAGAGCAATATGGCATCTTGAGTAATTTTTTTTCATAGTCTCATAATTAAAATATAATAAAAAATAATCCCAAGGTATAGGATTTGCACTCGGGTTTGTGAGGCCTGGTTTACCATTTTTATAGAATGTTTTTTAAAAAATAAAACCCCAAATTAGAAATTTATTCTTTATGCAGTCTTGCTCCTTGTTTTCTATCCAGCTCCAAGACCTTGAAATATAAATAGCACCAGAGTAAACCAGGCATTGAAACATGCAGTAACTCTTTCTGCAGGCATAAAGAAAAGTGACTCACTTGTGACAGGTATATCCATTTGATCATTACCTGAAAGTATTCAGAACATTCATCCCTGGGAGACAAAGTATCCTGCTAGGGCTGAGGGCTGTCATATTTTATGCAGCTCATGCCTTTAGTGAATCAAGATTATTACATCCACCAATATAAGCCTAAAGGGGAATCACAGCAGAGAATTAGGCTGCAAATTTTCTCATTATAAGGAAGTTGAGAATTTTGGTCTGGACCCAGAATCTTCTCCTAAGCTATGAGGCATTCACACAAAGTCCCCTGGTGCAGCATTCTCTGCTACACATCTCTTATATACTTCATTGCAGAGTTTTCTGAAACTCAAGTTCCATAAGACTTGCCCAGAAATCCTCATTTTCACATCCCTCACTCCACACCAGGTAAGAGCAGCACCACAAGTTAACACATCTAATAAATACCAGAATCCTTTGTGTGGGGAAAGACTGACCAACAGGACAGTACAAAACAAAGAGCAGCAGCAATATGTTACCCAATCCTAGTTCCCAAAACATCAGAGCTATTTGATCTCTGCTGAAGAAAGGATTCTGACTCAGCCTCGTGTTTAGCAGCACTTCTGTCACAGGCTCAGCAGGCACTCCTGCAAGACTCAGCTGCACTCATGCTGAGCAGCAGGAGGGGAGTGCATGGAAGGAATGTTACTGTTGTGCTGCCCCTCTAATCGAATCAGATTCTTTCTCAGGATCAAGTCCTATATAAAAAAACCACACTGGGTTTTCCAATCTGCCTAATCCATATTTGCATCTCCGCCAAATCTCAGCTTTACAGCAACAGTGACCCCTGTCAGACCAGTTAACAGCCCCACACCACAGCACCACCACCTCTTCTACCCCTGGCACAGGAGGGAGCTGCAGCCTTGGCAGGGCTCACTCAGCCCTTCAGCCCTTCCATGTCCCTTGGACAGCACTGACACCTCGCTGCCCCAGCAACAGCTGCCTTCTACGAGAGGGGGCAGCTGAGGAACCAGAATGGGCTTTTTCAAGTGCCTGCCCCTTGTTCATTACCTGGGCTCATTAAACATTTCAGGAGGTAGGGGCTGGATCTGCTCAGAGAAGCACTGGTGTCAGAATCTCTCAAGGAACCAGCAGAGATTTGATGCCCCCTCTGTCCCTCCTGACCTCAGCTCTCCCAGTTCTTCAAGTGGAGTCCCAAACTAGCCCACATAACTGCATGACTTCCTTTGGTTTTCGTTAAAATATCCATCTTCTAGCTCCATGTGGGAGTTTACTTTTCTTCCTCTGCCCTGTCCACTGCTCTCCACTCTCTCCTGCCACCCCAATGAGCTTGCAACTCCTTCAGAGGACAGGGGTCAGAGTGGCAATGGTGTCTCTTTACCAACACTTAACAGCACTGCATAAACACTTGGGAAAATATGGAAGAGGTGTTTACAGTAGCTGCATTTCATAAGAGAGATTTATAGGCCTATTAAAAATTATTAGGCTTTACTTCTTCAGTGACAAAGCTGCTTTCATAAACTGCTCTCGACAATTTCATATCCAGAGTCTGCAGGATGCTTATTTTCACATTTTTAAAGTGTCATATTTCCTTCATCATTAGGGTTTTTTTGTTTTGTTGTTTAAAACAGCAATTCCCTGATTCTTCTGACCTAGCCATTCAGTTTAAAAATATACATTACACTTATGGCATGGATGGACCACATGACTGCAGGCACTGGTGTCAGTAATGCTGAGAAGTGCTCCCAAGTGTCCAAATAACTAAAATGTGCATGTTTCAATTGCTGATATACTTTGATTGGATTCAGGGACCTGGGAAAAGACTGGGAAAGTCTTTATACCTAAGAATGGAGGCAGGACAATGAAAATGTCCTTTTCATATCGGATAGAGTGCCAGATCTCACCTTTCCACCCTCTAATTCACAAAGAAACAGAAGGATCAGTGCCATCCTTTCTTATTCATGAAGACAATGATTCTTTCCTTTAGCATCCACATATCCATTCTCAATGGCTACAAGGAGAAAACAGGACTATAATCCTAGATTTTGCTG
Organism: Horornis vulcanius; assembly: GCA_013401035.1. Classification (NCBI taxonomy): domain Eukaryota; kingdom Metazoa; phylum Chordata; class Aves; order Passeriformes; family Scotocercidae; genus Horornis; species Horornis vulcanius. The sequence continues at coordinate 28,657 of VZUA01051832.1, forward strand.
CAGTTTATTAAACTGATAAAACCATTTGCATACACACTTTTCTTGGAATTCAAATGAGGAAATCATTCCTGTTCTAATACATGAGCTGTAGATGATACAGCTGGAAAAAGGGGTAAATTCAGGAGTAGTTTCATTTTAATCTATACAATAATAAAGTTTTAAAAAATCAATATTTTCAGAATTTTGAGCTGAAGAAATAGATGGAAAATGCCCTGCCCCCCATGTTTCATTTGGATTTTCTTGGGAGAAAATTCATATCAGAACTTTCTCAGCATACAAAGACCTTTGAAATGGGCTTTTTCTCTGTTTACAAAGGCAATCCTTTGTGTGATACAGACATTTTGAACAACAACAAAAAATGACAATGAAAATGTATCTGGCTGGAATCTATTACCTGCTTCCATAAATAATAACAAATCACAGCTCTATGACTCTGTGCTACAATTGCCAAGAAAAGGATTATTCCTATTTCTCAGGAGAATACCAAAGCTCTGTGTTTGCAGTCAAGGCATTTTCAAAGATTCCTGTCCATCACATCCCTGGAATCTGCAGCTCTGGTCAGGTACTCCAGGTTGTAGACAGCAGTTACAGTCAAATTGTGTTAATAATTAAACACAAGGCTGTTCAGATGCAGCCATCATAATTTACATGCTGAAACAGGTAAAATTTCAGTGGTAAATCACAATGACAAAAAATGGTTTATTCAGGTTAATCCTAGTTAAATCATATAAATGTGTCAATATATGCCAGATGTCTTTTTTACAGAAAAGATGAACGTGACCTGAATAGGAGAAGAGTGATTTCACACCTAGCTGAAGCCCTTCACAAGAAGAGGGGACAAAATTCCAAGCTGGCAGGTAAGAGACAAAACAACTTGAAGTTTTCCTTCAGGCTTTGGTGGCCCCCACTGTGCAATATAATCCAATAACACCATCCAGCAACACCATCAAGTCATCACTGACCAGAAAAGAAATCAAAACTCAGCACTAGCCCAAATTATCTGCCTTTTGCTAAAACAGGAAAGATGCTGCAAAGCAAGATGTTGCAATACTCCAGAGCAGTGGAGTTTGTAAGCTGAATGACAATGACTTTCAAGACTTCTTGCTAAAGAACAACAGGGTGGGACCAATTCCTTAATTTTTATGGAGCTGAATACAGCTCAAAACTGCATGAAGTGGGGCATCCTCCTTTACTGCACCATCTATTATTTCCAGTGCTAATCTGCTGGAAGGAAACTATCAGCCTGAATTTATGTAATGTGTATCCAGCTTCCTGAGCAATTCTGGTTTTCCTCTAAATACAAAGGAATATAAATATGTCTGGAAAAGTACTCCTGTGTGTAGGGAATACAAGAACAAACTCCTTTTCCCCTAATTAGCTACCCTGGAAAGGTTTAGCATCAGTGATGACAGTGGCATGACTCATAGGGATAATTATTTTTATGGGTACAAATACTCTGCAATCAGGACTGGAGCCCAACAATTATTCCAAATAAGTTAATTAAGCAGATATGACATTTCTCACATGTGTGATTCCAAGGTATAAATTCACACTTGTATTTCTTTGGGTTTTTAATTATTATTATTGTTGTTGTTGTTACTTTAAGCACCATAGACATAAAAACTTGGGAGCTGTTCTGTACTGTGTAAAGCACACTGCAAACTCTGAGATCACAGCTGGGAAACAGAGAACTGAGCCCACTGAGGGCTGTTATAAAATTAAAATACAAAGTTAGGTGAACAAAAGAAAGCAATACTCAAATCAGACACATGCACAGGATTTGGATACTTTAAAAAAAAACATTCTAAAATATCACCTGGAGTTTAGAGAATGTAAGAAATCATGTAGGGAGAAAAAAACCTGCCTTAATGTCAAGGATCAATCACTAAATTCTAAAAACCTTTGATGAGATAAAACAAGGCAAAGTGACACCCTATGCCAATACTGTCTGCATGCATGGATATTAAGGGTGCACATGTCAAACATCAGCAGCCAGTGCTTCAGAGCAGCTCCAGAATGTGCAGCTTTATTCTTTTCCCTGCCTGAAACACAATGCTCAGTTGCACCCACTTCTCTGCACACGAGCTGCAGGTGCTTTTAGTGCATATGTTGGGCCTTTTGATACAAACTTTAATTTACAGTTAGTGGCACAACTGCTGTTTTCCTCAGCCAACTAAGAGTGAAAGAGAGGCGTCATCTTTTGAGATGCCAGTATTTTCAGAAGCACAGGCAGCGTCCTCACAGCATCAGATACCAGCAATATCAACCAAACCATCCTGAGCAATAATTATCTGCAGTCAAAACTGAAGCACATAACAGAACTAAACATTCCATTTCACTGAAAAAGGAAGGGTGGGTAAGAAAATCCCCCTGTGGGTGTAAATGATGAACTGCCCAGAAACACAGAACACACAACAGCCATTCCTGCAGTAACACACTGCAGACAAACACAGCAGAGAAGCATGGAACAGAAGACAAGTTTTTACTATTTTCCCTCCATGTCATGGTCAAGAGGCAGCACACCAGGTATGTATTTCTGATGGTTTCACAAGAAGTTCATGCTTACAGGGCTTTGGGCTACAACTTAAATAAGTCAAGCAACAATAGTTAATCAAAAAATCCAACCATCTAAGGCTCAGGCCAAATGTGGTGATGTCACACAACATCCCCGATGCCCCATGACCAGGATAACACCATTACAAATGTGTAATGCTTGAGCAGAATCCATGCAGGTCTTAAGAAGAATCTGTGCAACCCCACAAGGAGGGACAGGAACACGATGAGAAGATACAGCCTTGTGTTTCTTTAAGCACTGTGTGGTTTTGTTTCACCTCACTTTTATCCTAAACAATCTCTTTTGTTATCTAGTACCTGAGATGAGTGATCAAAATCTTTGTATAGCACTTTGTGGGCAGCTTTTCCCTTTCTGTTTGCCATGATTTCTCCCACATGAATTACCACAGCAGCCAAAGACAGAGGGGAAAACGTATTATAGATCTTCCTTTTTCTTTCTGAAAAAGTAGCCTTTACACAATATAATCTCATATTAATACAGATATGGCATCCCTAAACATTACAACAGATAATTAGATAATGGACACCTTCAACAGCAGGACAATTATTTTTACATTGTCTGCAGCTAGTAGCTAAGAATAGCAGATAAGATATTTCTAGACAACTCTAATAAGATTGTGGCTTTATCTGAGTCCAGAGATATCCTCTTTCCCTGCAAGTTGCTTAGAACTCAAGACCTGATAGATGCGTGTTAGAACCTTTTCATAAATCCAGAAATTAAAAGTAAAGTCATTTTAAAGGCAGCCAAGTGAGACTGACAATGCCAGCATTTCAAAGTAATGTCTGAATACACTGAAAGCTTTGTCACTTGCGTTTCAAAAACTAGCAAATAGATAAATTTTCTTAATTACTCCATCTTCCAATCAAATTTCATCAGTGCACTAGAAGTTTTCCTAAGCAAAGCCATTGCAATCCAAAATGATTTCCTAATTCCACATTCAGTAGCTGGGCATGGTGCTGAGCCATAGGGAATGTTCATGGCTGTGTCAAAAGCTCAGCCCATACTTACAGGTTGTATCCTGTGAGATTCTTCCAAGAAAATCCCTGAACAGGCCAGAATCCTGCTGTTTGTCGTTGTCTGAATCCTGAACAGTCAATTCAGTCACTGCAGCCAAAATTTTCCCCAAATTTCATTCCTTTCTTCATAAAATAAAAAAACCCTCTTAAAACACTTCATTCTGAAGTTGCTTCCCTCCACCTTTACATTGTAAATTATGCCACAGCATATTTAGTAACATTTTAAAATTATGTTTCAAGCACAGAGCTTGTCAAAGTCCCTTGAAGTTATTAAAAAAATAATTCCAAGTCACCTTTTTTTTTCAGACTATTTTGCCATCAAAGAAATAGCATTTTCTAAAGAAAAAGCTAAACAAAACACTTTATCAGGATTTTTCTTAACAAGTTCTTTCTTTGGTCTTGAAAAATAGAGCAGTGCCAGGCTATAAGAGCAGGCCAAGAGAAAAAACACATCTCCCAATGCAGGTTCCTGTGCACAAACCAGACCTTGCCCACAACCAGCTGCATTCCTACTGGTATTTCTTCCAGAAAACATAATTATTCATGCCTCAACTAGACCAAGAAGCACTCCTCTGAAACTGCAAAGTTATTTTCCATCAAGTTTTGTTTCACATTCTAGAAAGAGCCCAGCAGCAAATTTCTCACCCAGGGACCAAACATGGAACAGCGATGCTGGGTTTTGTTTGCATGGAGCTCCTCAGTTTCACCCTGCTGTGCTGGGGCTTCAAACAATTATTTTAGAATTTAATTTGAAATTACCAAGTTGCCATCGAGGTCATTTTTCATGGGTATTCACAGATGCACACCAGGACTGTGTCAAATGGGGAGAGCTCGGACCGGGCAGCGCCGATTTCTTCTCCAGCGCTGCCTGGCCAGGTCACAGGGCAGCTCCCAGACCCCCCTGCCCTGCTGGGCTCTGAAAGCCTTCATCAAGCTATGGCTGTACACCAGAGACAGAGGATGGTGCTGAGGAGAGGGAACTGGGGAGGTGACAGAGCCACAGGCTCCAGGGGCTGCTCCTGGGCAGGACGAGGCACTGCTGGAATGCCAGCTGTGCCACTCTCCCTCTTCTCCCCATCAGGCTTGTGCCTGACATCCCTCACACAATCATTCACAGAAAAAAAAAAAAAAATAAAGCAACTCACACTCCTCCTGAACTGAAACACCTTCAGAGTACCGTAACATTGGTCTTATTGATTTATCTATTTAAAGCCGTGTCAGAATTCTGCCATTAATATTTGATTGGTATTTTTAGACCATTACAAGAATTACACAGACCATAAAAAGGTGTTACAGTAAAGCACCACAGGCAGAAGAGTGTTACTCTGAAGCCTGGGGGATGTTGGTTGGCACTATGTTCTGCATCTGACAGCTCTCACAAGGTGCCCTTACCTCATTGCCAGGACCTGGCTCCTCAGCACACATGGATTTAAAAATAAGATTAAATAAAAAGGACTGAAAGTGGCAAAACAAAACAAAACTCAAATTGTGGACATTCATAGAACAAAAAGTAGCATGATGTGTATCCAACAGTCAAAGTAAATTCAATATAGCGTGCATTGAGGATTTATACATTTTATCAGGTCTTGTTACACTCAAAACCTTGCACCTAAGAATGCACTGCTATAAATTAATTCTGTCTTGTTTCTTCAAATTCAAAGAAAAATAGATCTTGGGATACTTTAAAAAGCGTGTGTTACCCCAAACATACTTAGTATTCTGAAAACATAACTCACAACAGGAGCAATTGTGCTTTTAGAGGCAAGGAGAAGAGCTGCAAAGAAATCTTGTCAATGAATTTATGCAAGGGCTTATACACAAGAAGAACTAAAATGCATTTGTTCTTCAGAGTACAAACTAAGTTAAAAATGGTGTCAGGAGAATAAAGCAGCCCAGAAAGCTGATAGAAATCTATCCACACTGATGACCTAGAGGAAAATTCAAGCTGCCAGTGGAACTGCCCAGCTTGTTATCAATGAGCCCAGATGCCTTTGATGGGAAAGCATCTCCCAGAGTTTGCCATCTGATGTCTTGGACCATCATCCCACAAAGAGAAGTTGGATAGAGTAGAAGGCACTCAAACCCTCAGCTGTGTTAGTACAAGCACGCCAGTTGTCATTTCTAGAAGAGGAATAATGTTTGTGTTACATTCAGACAGAGGTGGCAGTGGTACTCAGGTTTTCAGAAGCCTGAGCCATCCCAGTGTGTCACCCAGCATTATGCAGTTTCTATCTTTGGTGGACTGAAGTTTTCCATCCTGGGTATCCACAGCAGTTCCCTGCTTTCAAAAAATTCAGAAGTGAGTTTTGGAAAACTTCTGAAGTGAATTAAAGGAAGAAATACATTCTGTATCTATGGTAAAATACTCACAACCTTTCTGTTGAGGTGATCTAGCCCAGTATACCTGTGACCTTTAGCAGGCACTTCAATTTTGGCTACATTTAATATTCCAGATTTCTCAGCAGTTGCATTGTTGCTCAGAAATTGTCCCAAATGTGACAAAATTATGAGCCTCTATGATTCCTCAGCTTTTACTTTCATAGCATTCAAAATACATGAGAACCAGGAAGATTCACACTTAAAAGCATTTTCAAAATCAATACTACAACTTGAGCACTAATTTATTAAAATTTAATATAGAAAGAAAACACTATATTAAAAATTGAGTTATCACCAGGAACTAGGGCAGGACTGCAGGAATTTAAGACCAACTAATTGAACCCCAAGTAGATCACTTGGCTGGTACTCCTGAAATATGCAACAGATCCTGCCCCTTGAATAATAAAACACTGGAAACGCCTGCCAAGTTAATAAATTTTTGTGTCTCACTGAGGTTACAAAGCACATAGCTCCCAAGTGACAAGCTCCATACCCTTGGGTGTGATAAAATTTCCCATAAAGTAGCTGTGGTAGTTTGAGTTTTTTCTCCTGTTCAGGGTCAGACTCTCTCTCCCCAAGATGTTCGTGGCATGTGCAACGTCAGTGGGAGCTTACACACTCATCTACAGTGGAACTAAACTTTAAGCTATGTAAAAACACCACATTACTGTCTATTATAAACCCTGAGTCTGCTATTATATCCACAAGATAAATAAGAACAAACGCCTTTGAAGTCAGCAGAATCAAGACTCTAAATGCCAAGAACAGAATTAGATCTTTCAGCCTGGGCTCTCTACCCCACAGGCAGAAGTGAAGGACTGATAGAATTGTATGTATTTAAAAAAAAAATGCAGGCAGCTTTAAGAATTATCCTGCCAAGAAAAGCATGTTAACAAAGTCATGAAAGACTTTTCTATAAAAATAAATTCAACAGAGAATGGAAGAAAGAAAAAGCAGACACATTTATGCTGCCATGATTTTTCATGGCCAGAGAAATGCAAACTGAAGCAGGAGAGATTTGTAGTTCATATGAAAGACAGTATCTGCCAGGAAAGATATTCCCTGGCAGGAGCACAGTGCAAGTGTCTTTTGACAATTCTGATCAAGAAGTGCCCTAGTTAGTATTCAAGATGGCCATCATGATAGATTAGATGAATAATTTTGGTTCTTTGTCAGGACTTGGATAATATCTGCCTACAATACATCTGTATCAGTGCACTTTTAATTACCAAGTAAAGGACAGATAGAACAGCACAAAACTTTTCTACACATCCTTTATGCTCAGATAATGACAAGCTCATGTAAATTATGGCATATATTACAAAAGCAAACACTGCTCCTTTTCATTATCACTCACTACACACATGTAGCATTCTGAAGAGCTGAAGGGAGAGGGTTGTTCAACAAGATTCATCAAGTTAAAGCATAAGCTGTAGGACCTGAGACAAGAAAAGTTCAGTCCCCAGATCTCTCTTTATCATCTTATAGTTATGCAGAACGAGCAGCAAGATTTAGATTCAATCTACTTGTAGATAATTGATGGAGAAAGAACTTGAGGGTGACACAAAGACATCAAACTGTTCTGCAAGTTCTTTCCCAGTTTTCTTTAGAGTTAAGGTTTCCTGTCTGTCCAGATTGATGAATAACAGGGTAAAGAATGTTCTCTGTAAAAAAAAAATAAAATTTCTCCTTCATTATGTCACATCTGCACTTATTTACGTATCTGTTTAGTTACGTGGGGCTCCATAAAAGGGGCTTTTGCTTTGGTGGGCAATCATAATCTTAGAATCATCTGTGGGGTTTTTTAGCATTTCCCCCAACAAATTAAGGAGCAGAACACAAGCTTTTAGGCTGTTCTTGTCCTATAACACATGGTTTGGCTTTTGTCCTTTTCCCAAAAGATGTAGGTTTGTTGGAATCTTGGGAGATTTCTTTGTGGGCTGCAGTGGATGGCAAGAGCTGGAGTACATATTATGTTCTCTTTAGAGCTAAGGCCCTTTTGCACAGTTCCTGTGGAGATTTAGATCAGAGAGTTTAAATCCTATGCTCCTATATTCTGCATTTCTTTCATTCTAGAGAGCAGCATCTTTACTTGTTCCTTTCCCCACAGCCTGACTGATTTGCCTTGGAAAAAACTTATTTCCAAAGAATTCTAGATGATCTTCTCTGTTTTAAATAATTTAGCATTTGCTGCCACTGAATACTATTTCATTTTAATGGACACTCTTAAGTACCTTAACACTCTGTTTGCTCATTGTTTTATTGTTTTTATGGGAAAAACCAAATTAATGATCAGCTGATCTGAGCCAACAGCCCAGATGCTTAGTACAGAAACCTGCAAAATAGCAAGTGAAGGAAGAAAAAAACCAAGGTAGTTCTGAAACTGCCATCCTATGATATCATATCTGCTGTGCATTTGTGCAAGAGGAACTGTTACACATCTCCCAGCATACAGTAATTGATACAGTAAACTACTGGTCTGGAAAATTGCTATTGAAAACACATAATCAACCTTTCGAACTCTATAAACCCAGGGAGATGCAATTCTGCTTCCTCAGGACATGTGTGCCCAGCCAGTTTAGGCTTCAGCTTCAGAAAATGCAGGTGAACTAATTGCAGAAAACTGCTCTTAGAGATAAGTTTGTTCAGAACCTTGTCATCATGTGGCATAAACTTTCTGGACTCTAGGTCCTCTGAAAGTATATAGGCCAAGGCAATAACATGGGAACTGCATAATCTGAAAAATTCTCCATCAGCCCAGAAGTATTAAATATATATTAGCTTATATTTATACATTAAAAGAAAAATTTTAAAAAATAGGTTTGTCTTTTGATTTACCTGACAGATACAATTCTAGCTGTACTGCTCCTGTGTATTGCTGGGCTCTGGTGGTGTATTGCATAAGAACTGCCAAAGCACCCACCAGGCTGAGGTGCTGCTGGGTTTCCCCTTTGCACATGCACTCTGCCAGGGGATTCCTATGATTCCTATACATCCAAGGTTAAATCAGAAAAGGCAATTCATTATTTGGCATAGATGAGGAAAAAATTAATAAAATATATAATTTACTGGTCTGAAAGATATTTTCCTATAGTAATGGATCCAAGCACTTCCCATTAAAGAGCACTCATCTTGAGTATACTTTCAAGTGTCCGTGGAATATTCCAAGTACTGAACTACAAAAATCCACCAACAAATGATTGATTGCAATTTGATGCTTGAACACATTTGTGCAACGATTAAATCTACCTTTATCATTTTAGAAGGCCAGGTTAAAATTCCTCTTTTTATGCCAAAGTTCTAAAATTGACTCGAGATATGGTTCCTAGCTGGGCTCACAAACTGCCTTCTTCAGCAATTAAAATTGATTGAAAATATTGATGAAAAGATGTAGCACTTTTATTGGAGCCTCATAATGTCATCAGTAGATATTGAATGTGACCCTGGCAGAGGAATTGGTCCCCCAGGTGAGGACACTGACCCTCCTGTCACACCTTTGCCCTTTTCAAGCATTAAATACTTCAGAAAGCAATGACTGAGCCAGCATTTTCCAGATCTTGGGTTGGCATCTGGAGATGTCAAAGTTCTTTGGGAAACTGTCATGGACCCACAGGCAGGCAAAGAGGAAAAGAACAGCCACTCTTAATCACAGGAGCTTCATCTGACCCTCAAACCTCCAACAACCCATCCTGTGTTGCAGGTCCTTATAGCTCTTGATATTAATTTAAGGACACTCAGGTCACCAGGATTAACAGCTCTTGGCAGCATTTCACCACCATCTCACACAGAAGCTGTTTTAAGACAGCTTTTCATAGAGTATGGATTTCTGCTTCCAAGCTTTATCTCTAGGCAGAACCCCGCTGAGAACTGATAATTCTGTTTTAACCTACGTCCAACTCCTCTAAATTCTAAAGTGGTCTTCTTGAAAGTAGTGAAATTGGTGAAAAACCTGTGACAGGCACTAACTTTTGACAAAGATTCTTGGCTCAAGTCTCTTTCATTTCTGCTAAGGCTATTTTACAGCTATCAAAACTTTGCATTATCTCAACCAACCACAACTTGCTGAGTTGAAAAAGCCTTTTTATCTAAAGATAGAGGTGTGCTCAGAATGACAGGTTTCTGGGGCAGTAGAGGGAGAATGAAAAGATCCTGTAAAGATAAGTAATTTAAGATAGAGTTCATTCAGTAGCTCAGCACTGAAGGGTGTTCCTAACTTAGTGCATGGGTTAAAAACGTGTTCACTGCCTTCTGACCCAAACTCACCACCAAATATTAACCTCTGGATTTTTATTTTTTAACAGCATAGCTTTCTGCTGCTTGTTAAACTCTTCCTCATCTCTGCTGAACAGTTTGGACATCATTGCCTGGTCCCCACCCTGGATACCTGTGAGGCTCAGAGGTGTGAATTTGCAGATTACAGCCTTCCTTTTGCACAAATATTGTAACATCTCTCTGTGTTTGCTTAATCTATGGGAAAAGTGACCCTTCAGACCAAGCCACATACTGGTGGGACTGGACCAGACAGGATATGTTTGGGTTCTCTTCACATTTTCTTCCAAACTCTATAGATCAAAATTTTAAAATGCATTATGCACATAAAAAAGTATGCTCACATATGAATTTATCAGAACTTATTTATGAATAGTTGCATGTTAAAATGAAAATGTTCTAGGACTTTTGCTAATTTACTTAAGGGAAAAAACATGAATTTAAACTATCAATTTTAATTGTCTTTGAGAAAGTGAGAACTTTTTAAGAAAGTGAGAATCCAACTCTACATTTTGGATTAGGAAATCAGGACTTGAAAACTTACCAAAAGTCATTTTACCCCTCTAATAGGATTTTTACAACTTTGTTTTTATACTAATGCCATCTCTTAATTGGCAAAACAAGATTCAGTCCTTTTGCTCTACCAGGTTGATTGGAGGAACCAATACATTGCCCATCCCTCAGATGGTCCACAAGCATGGTGAAAATGTCACCCTGTGGCTCTCTGAGGGGCACCCCAGGGAGGCACCATCAGCTCCCACCCATTCCTAATCCTGACAGCCCAGGAACATCCCCTGCTTCTCTGACACAAGGCAGGGACAGGCTCTCAGGCAGGCTGCTCACAGGTGCTCTCTAACTGCAAAAAAATATCACTGAGACAGTTTAGAGTAAAACTAGATCATGATATCTGTTTAAAAAAAATTAGAAATAAGGTGTTTGACTGATATTGTCAGGATTCAGGATAAAGGACAGTACCCCAGAGAAGCCTATATTATACACACAAAAAAACCCCAACAACTAAAAAAAAAAAAAAA
>VZUA01051832.1:45339-81572 GCA_013401035.1 Horornis vulcanius
CAAAACAAAAAACTACTAACATTGTATTGCCATTGATTCCGTAAATCTTTAACTGCCCTGTGCAGGGTTCTGATCACAGCATGAAATCTCCCCAACAGCCACATTACCTCCCATACCATGCACTGACAAACAACACTGAACACAGTTAAAATGTGCTTTAGTTTAAAGCTGAAAAGTCCTGCAAGTTCTCAAATATAATGGATTTTAGAGCAGAATAAGAAATACAGGCAAACTGTCGAAAATTTTAATGTTTTTGCTGCCGCTGGTTCCTAACAAAGAAAACCACAATTCTGCTGAAGCAAAGTACATATGATCAGTAACCGAGGTGAGAGAAATTGTGGAATGTAAAATCTGCAATGCCACAAGTCCATAAAAATCAATAAAACCCCCTTCAACACAGAATGAAACACATATCAGCTGATGGTTTTGAAGTACAAAGGTAGAAAGTTATTTTTTATAAAAATAGCTCAAGTGAAAAAATATACTTCTCTGCCCACTTCAGGATTATATTCAAGGTTTCTTGAGTCATTGCCTTTTTGTGTTGTTTTCTGAAAAAAACTCTCTTGGGACCAAATCTCAGTCCCAAAATAACCCACCTTGATGTCAACAAAACTTCTCCTTTGTAAACAGTGTTGGAGAAAAATTTTACAAGATAGAATCATTCAAAAGTTTTAAGAAGGAGGGAGAGGGAATCCCTCAGGAGTGGATATTGCCACAGGGGAAACAGAATGCAGTGTGTGAACTTATCTTGTCCACAGTTTAAAAAAACATTTTTGTGTGTCTTTCATTATTTATACAGCCTATGTTACAAAGTAGATGAAACACAATAAATCCATCAGGAAACTGTTCAAAAGAAACACTATCAAATACAAAGCCACTGGGTTCAAACCTGTCTTTGGTTAGTGCTTGGCTATGGGTCTTTGACAGTTCCATGCTGGAATGATTTGAAGAAAAACAAAATTCTCTCAGGCCCCTTTGTACACTCCTAACTCTGCTCACCAGTGAGGACAGTCACTAAAATAATCCAGAACTATGGAAAGCACATGATCCTAAAGAACAAATCACTTTCTTGCCATTGCAAAATAAACCCTTTGCAGGAGAGTCCCTGAGCAGGCTGAGAAAACACCCACAGGGCACTACAACATGCAGCTCCAGAGGGGAACTGCTGCACCATAATGTCAAATTTCTCCAATACCTAAAGTGACTTACAGAGGACAACCCAAAATTAGTCTTCCCAAAAAGCCTACCTTAAACTTCTGTTAGCAAGCTCATATTACACATTTGTATTAGCTCACTATTCCCAAACTAAGGAGCAGTTCAGAAATGGAAGAACTGGCAGGCATTTAGAGCAGAGGAGACTGAGCTGTTCCAGCTGGGAGGGACCTACAGTGACCATCGTGTCCACCCACCTGACCAGTTCAGGGCTGACCAAGTCAAAGCATCTTATTAAGGGCACTGTGCCTTCAGGCCCCTATACAGATACAGATACACAGCAGCACTGGGAACAGAGCAGGCACAGAAATAATTCTCTGTAGATTCTTACTAGAACATTGCTTTCTGGAAGTCAGCTGAGCAACAAGAAGCCTTTTCAACCTTGAATTTCAGCAGGTAGGTAATAGGACTTAATCTGCAGTAGCAAAGCTGACACTGATTATAAAATGATACATATCTAATGGTCATTTTATTTCTTATTACAGTCTGTTTAAAATTACATTTTCTCCTAGAAACTAAATTACTCTAAGAACTTTCTCCTTGGACTACTTTTGGATCTGGAATTGCTATGAAATATTATGCAATTCATATTTAAACTCATTTCTCAGAAGCCACTCTTGTCTCCCTAGGACTGGGAGATGCTGAGGGCAAGGAGTCTGTTTGTTCCTTATTCCTGATGCTGAGCCAAGCCCTGCTCTGTTAATGCTTCCTGGGCTGGGAAATGAGAATCTCTGCTTTATTCAAAAAGACATACTCGCAGGCAGTACTTGACTTTGAACCCAGATAAACAAAAATTCAGAGATCTCAGGCAGTGACTTTGTGGCGTTCATATCTTCACATATTTACTAAAAGTATGATGTTCTGCACCAAAATAGCACAAGGACAAAATGCTCAAGCCATGAATTCTTTTCATTTGTAATACATTTGCTGAGGGACAGAGATGGCAGCTGCTGCTTCCATATCTTATAGGGCTGCACGGAGGGGATCTGCAAGGAGGGAAAGTTAGCATAGCTATGGCAGTTGAAATAAAAAAGGATTAGCCCTCCCCTAGATCCATGAAAGCTGCACCTGGAATTTGAATATTGACCAAAACATTTGCCAAGTGCCACACAGCCCTTCTGAAGCTCTCCAAGGGAATATTTACCATCAGTCAGACTCCTAAGGAAAACAGTATTTTCCATCAGTGGATGTTACTGGAAGGCATGTTCTGTTTTTCTAATTTCACAGGGCAATCCAGTCTGTGTTATCAATTCAATTATGCCAAAAGCTGCCCACAGTAAATTTGCTAAAAATGCTTTGAACAAAGAATAAACCAAAAATCAGCAGACCTGAACATGATTTTTTTATGCCAAGACCTAACGAAGGAAACTAAATCAACTTCTTATTGCTCAAATTGCCCCAAGATCTTAATACCTTTCTATTTTAAAGAGTCTGGACAGAAAAATAGCTTAATTCAATATTTTGACTGAATATGAGGGGTTATATATAGATATATGTAACATACTAAGCCACCCTACCTCCTTCTATTAGTTTGCTGTTCCAGTGCTTAAATGTGAATCAAGTAAACTTTGCTTGTTACTTACTGTAACAGCATATGGCCAAATTGATTTACAATAAACCACTTCCTATCCTACTTCCCAAAAACTTGGCAAAATCTCAGAACTGCATAAAATTCTCCATCCTGCGTTGGTTTCAAGCTAGACTAATGAAGTAGTGCCTGATTTATACCACCAGACAGCTCTGAGCATGCTCCACAGATGCATCAGTTTATCAAAAGACATTGTCAAATTAAGAAAAGCAGTTTCTGCAAACTCTTACACATCTTCTTACTCAAGCCAGGCTTACAGAGTCTAATCCAGTGGAATCAGCAATTTGTGTGATTTCCTACAAACACCACGGCATTCCAACAAATTCACAGCTACTGCCATAAATAAACACAACTTTGTCAGCTGGACTCGGCACTCGAGCCAGCGAGGAGAGCTTTGCTCTGCTGTGCCAAGGGCTGGATTTCCACTCCAGGAATTTCACTGTGCAGAAAGGCACAGCTGACCCTGCCTATCCATCCCCCCAGCCTCTACCCTGGCAGAGCTGCTCCTCTCTTGGGCTGCCCATCCCTGGGGGAGGCTGTAACCCGCACCAAGGCGTGGATGGTGGTTAAAATAACCTCAGCAAAGGGGGGATTTTGGACGGGGCAGAGGCCGAGGAGGGAGGAGGAGTGGCTCAGCTGGGCGGGCGGAAGGACAAACACCAGAGCTCTTTGGAAGCACAGCACATTCTCAGCGACCAGATGCACAAGGGGCCTCTGTACCAGCTGCAGAATCCCCCCCTCTGTTTGCCTCAGGAGCTGAACAGCAATTCTGTCCCTTCCAAAAAAGGCAAGGGGGTGAAGAAAAAGTGCTTAATAGCTTATATACAAAAGACACTTTTATCCTGATGGGTTTGATTTCATATCACTGCTTTTGATTTATACAAGCTGATTTTTTTTTTCATTCTCATCATGCATCCTCTTGAGTCACAGATTTAATTAAGATTAGGAAAATGAAAAAGTACTGAGAATAAGTCAGATCTTTGAGACAATATCTGTAACAGTTATTCATTCAGGACTAGCCAGAAAAGATCATGCATATAACACATAATGGGGGGAGAGAATGCACCATACAATCATTTCTAATGTATGGAACACAGTGTAATTTTCTGCTAGGAAAATGTCAAACGTGACTAAAAATTAATTTTTGTGGAATCTCATGCATCTCATTCCTGACAATGATTTGTTCAAGATAGAGATCTACAGAACCCTTTGAATCCTCTGGCTAATATATACTAACATTTCATATGTTTCACATTCTTAATGGTGGCTCCTCACCACAGGTTCAGGTCTCCTTTTCCTTACACATTCTGCACAGTTCTTTTAACTAAACATAAGACTGACAGTGAAAAGAAAGCAACTTAATAAAATTGATCAAAGCTTTTGGAACAAGTGGCACTGCAGCTCCTGCACTGACTGAGGAGACAGCTGGGCACAGCCTTGGTCAGAGCAAGTTGCTCATAATTTTGGAGTCCGTGTGACAAACTCAGAGTGACTAGCCTCAGGAGCACTGTAAAGTATGATACTCTGATATTTACTGACACTTACAGGCAGCATTTAGCTCACTTAAATATTGCTCTAATCAGTAAGACTTCACATGCTGACACCTTGCTCAGAAGGGTTACTTTTGTCATCCTCACCCACATCATGAGATCATTATTATTCACAGATTCAATTTAGATTAGGCAGAACAAAAGACAGCAAATGTTTGCAAGTGTGATCAATTAGGGGTGCAATAATTCTACATCATTCATTTTCATGCAATTTTTAGTAAAGGGAGGAAGACTATGAAACAATAGGTGTGCATTAAAATTGCCATTTTCAAATTCTTCCTTTGGACATCTGGTTTGTGGCACAGCTTTTCCTCCCTGGCAGAGGCTGAGAGCAGTGCTGGCTGCCTGAACTGGTGCTCAGAACATGAGGAAAGGGGCAGAGCTGCCCCAGCAGCAATGGGAGTGGGGAGGGAGGCCCAAGGCACCTGTAAACTCTCCCAGCAACACATCCACAGCACAGGGCAGGATAGAAAAGCACAGTAATAAACCTGATAATTGCTTTGTTTCCTGTCTTGCAGCCTGTAGATACAACTCCCCACTGGGAAGGGGATGGCTTTTCTGTTCAGTGCTGAGCTTGCTGAGGCCATTCCCACAGAGCCTCAAAGTATGGGTGTGACCTCCTCAGGGCAGTGTCTGACCCAGCAAAGCAAAGATGACTTTTATTCCCTATTGCCTGTTATCCTGTCCCATGCATGCACAGCAGTGGCAGACACAGGCTGCTGGTACAGATCCTTCACCTCCTGCCATTTCTTAAATTCTTCTGTGCTGCAGAGACAGAAATGTTGCCTCTAACACAGGGAAATGAAAGTTACTTAACACAAGATCAAGCACAGCAAAAGAGAGGAACAGGAAAAGCACCATAAAACACTGTTGGAAAATGAAATTGTAGAAAAACTCAGAAAAGAAACCCAGAGCACTGAAGAAACCATCATGCATTGATTGTGAAGGCTCTGAGGAGACCTTATGGCAACCTTTCAGTTTTACTGCAAACAGGTTGTGCAGAGAGGTGGGAGATGCTCCATCCCATCCACAGGACAAGGCTCTGAGCAACCCCATCTTGCTAAAATCCAAGGGTAAATCAACTTAAATATTGAAGATCAAAAGCTATAATTGAATGACCATGAAGTTTAACAAGAGTATTGAAGTTAATTGTAGCAAACATCCTGTTGAAGCTTAGGGTAATGACATCTAATCAGCAGGCATGAATGGGTACAGATCTGTGTAAGAACACAACAAATTAGTGTAATACAAACATGAAAATAAAATTATAAATCTCTACAGCTTTAAAAAAAACTCACAAATATTTATTTTGCACTATCTGCAGCAATTTTACATCAAATTACTCATAAGCATGTTTTCATACTACAGTGCCTCTCACTGCTATTTCCTCTCTCTGCTCCTCATTCCACACCCATAACAGAGAGAGTGTAAAGAGGAATTAAAATTCACAGCACACACTTGAGATACTGCATAATCTGAGTTGTAAACCCACAAGTGAGTCACGAAAGACATCCCCAAACACTTGGCAGCAAACTGCAAAAGCCTAACCTCCAGCCAACACAGATTTGTTAACATGGGTTTTTAAGCATGATGATACCACATGTGCATTACTAGCAGGTTAGAGACATTTAAATCCTTCTTGAAGTACCAAAGAGAAATACCCTCAGGAAAAATAATTATTTTATCAGAGCAGGCTGCTTAGCTGTACATTTAAATCTGAAAAATCAGTGTCTTGCAGTAGATTTTTATAAACAAAGGGGAAGGGCACTCAGCAAACTGCCATGGAGAGAAATGCTCATGTTCAGCAGGAACTGAACAGAACAGGCCCTTTGCACTGTGCAGCATTGCTGTGTTCTCCTGGGAAGGAGCTGCTCTCACAAGTAATTTAAGGTCGAACATTTTCTTCTTAATCTAGAATGTTCTGTAATAACTTTCTAGACATGAATTACAACGAGGCTTTGTAATCTACCTACTCACACAAAAAGAAATCTCCTTCTAACCTTGCATACCACAAATATTCCTCACTGTGACAGTGAAATCAGCAGTATTTTCCCAGGAATACATTTCAAATTGAAAAATTGTAAATCTGCTCTGGAGGAATAATCAAAGTACCAAACCCAAATCTGTAACCTTAAGGATTGTAGCAAACCACATGTTCTGTGGCTAGAGCAGAGACTTTAATTCATAGCAAATGTTGAAAAGCAAATATTTTTCTATTATCATGCTTAAAAACTGCCTCCAAAGAAATATGGTGAATAAATATGAACTGTGTGAATTAAGTGCAGTTTCCCTTCAATTTAATCTCAGATTCTCTGAAGTTACAAGCAGGTAAAAGCTGCTTATTCTGGGGTTCAGCAGTAATAGCTCAATGCAAATGACAGCACCCTATACCAAATGAGTCTCTGTGTCTTGGGGAAGATTATTTCTCTGTATTGTAGCGCTACATCCCCCTCACTGCTGTTAATACTGTAGAAAAATGTTCCACCTTCACACATCAAAGTGTGCCAGTTTAAGATATCAGGGGCTCTGTACCCTCCAGAGAAGAAAGCAAATAAATATTAAAATTTAGTGATAAAATGGAAACATCTGAAAAAAAACTGACAGAATAGAGCAATTTCTATGAACAGACAGATGAACAAAAGGATGAGCAGAGTCTGCAGATATCTAAAACTATCTGCAAAGTATCTTCAAGAGCCTTTTACATTTTTACCAGCACTGGGAACATAATTAGAAAAAGTGTTTCACAAATATTTAGGCAAGTTAAGATCCAGGACTGATGTCCACAAGCTCCAGAGTTTGCTCTTGCTCCCCGTTTGCCTGAGGATTTGTTAGCGGCGCGCAGTTCGATCCGTGGAGTGCTCCACACACGGAGGAGATGGATCACAGCACTGACAGGACAGCTCAATACAGACACCAATCATCAAGGGGAGACGAGCTCAGCAGGGGGCAGATTAATTTTGGAACATTTTTGAGGATGTAATTCACACCTACTCGAGGGAGCAGATCCTGAGCTTGGTAAAACTCCAATTACCTAGGCAGGGGCCCATCAGTGGGCTTTGTCTCTTGCTCAGCATTGAGAAACACATTTTTTTCCAGGCTTCTGTGCTGCTCAGTTACCCCTCAGAGCTAAGAAGCCTGACAGATCCCAGACTGCTGCCTGACACCAACTGAGCAACACTGAACAAAACCAGCCAGTCCATAGCTCCAGTGTTGGCCTACACCAGAGCCTCTGAAGCTCAGCACCTCCTTTGCCTTCTCAGCCTTTGCAGCCAGCCAGGCTTCTTCAGCAGGGTCCTGGAAATTTATTTTGTAATGACAAAGACAAATAATTGCAGATATTTTATAGTATACAAATATATTTATATTTCCCTTTAATTTCTGTGACGGGAACTCTTTGGGGAACTCACTGCTCCTAATTCAAGTTGGTTCTCAGTCAGGCTCTACAAAATAATCTCTTGCTTGCACTTCACAAGCTTTATTGTCAGTGCCATGGATTTTGGATTATTCACAAAATCCTTTTGCAGTTATCATTTCTATTAATCTAGTTGTAGTGGCTGAAGGCCTTTCTGAAGTATACTGCTCCCAAAACGTCCTTTTTTAAGCTTGGCAACACATGTATTTGTCCAACGCAATTACTTTTTCCCAGGATTTCCAAATTTCTCCTTTACAAAATATTTTCCATATCCAGCCTAGGCTTTCAGAAGAAGTGCTTCTTTCTGTTCTATTTAAAAGTAATATTTGGTGATCCTCTAAGCAAGTGCTTTGATGTGTCTGTGGCTTTTATTTTGGCTGAAGGCCCAGACTCAGGATGAAGCCTTGCAGGCAATCTACCATAGCAAACACCCCAGGAAGAGAGGAGAAGTGTTTAGTGGAAGTGGCAGCCCGAGCAGCTGCACGCACAGGCCATTTCATGCTCCTGCAGATGCCTCAGATGCTGCTCTCCCAGGGCAGAGCAGGAACAGCAGGCTGCTCTCACACCTCCGGGAGGGACACAGCCAAGGTTACCCACTGCAGGTGAGGTTGTCCTGAAAAACATTCTGCTCTGGGATTGTGTTTCTGTTAATACTGAATTTAAACCATAGCAACAACTTTATCGTATTTACAGCATTTTTAACAGATCTATAAAAAAGAGCAATGCAGTACCAACAGGGGAAAAGAGGAACCACTTGAATGCATACAGGGAAATGGGCATATGGCTTGTCAAACAGTGCAGCACTCAAAGGATCAGCACGTCAGGAAACAAAGACTCCAGCCACCAGGCACCCACAGAACCATGAGTGTGCATAACCATGCAGAAATCTCTTCATTCTGAATGACACTTCTATCACAAAAAACCCTGTGTGTTTTTACAGCAACGTGTACACTAGACAGCAAGGGAAAAATGGAACAGACAGCTATTAAAAGCGTCCTTGGAACCATCATAAATACCCATTTTCATTTTTGGCTTAAAATTTCTCTAGCTCCACTATCAAGAGGTGATTTATCATCTTTCATTTTTCACATTATCTGTAAATAGGTTATTCCCACTAGCGTTGCTGTAAGAAACATTTGTCACAGCTCTAAGAGGAGGGAGCCTGGCTAATTTCTGGATCCAGAAACCAAGATGAATAACCTTTCTTCCCCTGCAAACAGCTCTGAACATCAGTCAAACCCTTTGTTCTGAAGTTAAATAGTATTTTCAGATCTTACAAGTACCTTCAGCCTCATTTTTCTCATCATATTCTGATACTTAGAATGATCTGTGACACTACATTTCTTACTAATTATGATGTAAGCTTGTAGAAAAACAGCTTTTGTAAATGAGGAAGGTAAAATATGGAAGTATGTGGGGAAAAAATACTAGAAGAGTGAAGCCCATTGTTAGAATATCAAATAATTACTGTTTCCTAATAATAAATGTTTGTCAACTCCCAGTTTAACTTCATTAACCCCCTTTTCTCCTTTCTAGCTGATTAACCTTCCCGTGTGCAGAGATGTATTCTGGCCTACCTAGACTACAAACTTGTTCCAGAAGAGCATCTTCCCCAAATGTCACTGGGTCCCTGCTCAGCTGAAGCCACCTGTTTGTATCATTCAGCATCACACAGTGAAGAAAAAGCCCATGTAAGAAACGAACACTGCATTAGGACATCAGGACAAGACATCACTACTGATAAGAAGTAATGAAGAACTCTGCTTAGCAGTGTTTAAAAAAAAAAAGCTGAGAAATACTCGGTGATTTGATAACCTGCTGAGTGTCAAACTTCCATTCAACACTGAAGAACTGAACATTGGATAGAAAGAAGTGATTAAAATGATCCTTTTCAAGGCTCAACCTACTGTTAATTGGTCACGACCATCCTGCAGAATTTCATATGTGACACCAGTAGAACAGAAATTATAATGCTACTTTAATAACCTGAAAGAACTTTGCCACTGAAAGACTGACTCATTTCTTTAATATTAAACAGTACATTTACTCTGCAAATGATGGACCAGTATTTCATTGGAATGCACAGTTTTTACCCAGCCAAGACTTTTCCTTATTAAAAGAGAACAGAAATCTCTGTGAGCTGAATCCCACAGTCCTTTCCCCTACAAAGCTCTCTTTGAGGTCAATAGAAAATTTGGCTATTAAAGAATGTTGAACTCTGACCCCTGGAATAACACAGCACAAATCATATTCAGGCTGGAAAATAACCCCCCATCCTAGGTCTGGAAAGATTTCTAAACAGGAGAAACAGGACACCCTTTTTCTAACATTCTTTACTAAAATACTCAATACCAGAAAGGTTAAAACTTAGTCTGGCAAACCATTTGAGCCTCCCCATTCACTGACCTTTATTATACTGCACACTTGTTTCTTCTTTTAGGATATAGAAGATACAACAAAGACCATGAATTAAATCACTTGAGAGTGAAGCAGCATTTATCATTAGACACAACAAGCACAGTAAGAAGGAATATTGTCAATAAGCTTACTGTGCTTTGCCAAACTGCAGCAGCTGTGGGTGATGATGGACAAGGGGTGGGTGAAAACCAAACACCTTCCTTTTATTCTGTGGAATATTTTAGGTGAGCAATGTCTAAAAGCAGAATGGCAAAAGCTCAAAGGTAAAAAATGATATAGCTGTAATATTCTGACAAAGATCTAATGGTCACTATTCACAAAAACATTTCATTCTACCAACACCATGTTCAAAAACATTACTTTTAAAACTCCTGTCATGGTTTCCAACTATTTTTGTCTACCAATTTTCTATATCTATTAAAACAGAAGAGTCAAAGTTTTACATAGCTACAACTCTACTTGATCACAACAATGATTGTGTGTAGATCATTGTTTGGAAACATTAAACTTCAGATCAAAGAGCCACTCTATTTCATGTCCAACTTGTCCTTTTTTTTTTCTTTTCCCAAATAGATTTTCATTTTAAGTCTGTCCTTCACTTCCTTCACTTTGATAGCTTTGAAAAACTTTCCCATGGTCTCAGACTACTTTCATTTTGCTCAAAATAATAACTTTTGCTTAACATGATATGATAGAGCAATTTAGCAACTCACTCTCTTCTAACAGCTAGTTACAGGTGATTAATCTTAGTCCTGTTAGTCTGAAGAGTCCCTGAGCTCATCAGTCGATCCTTTCTAGACACCTAACCAGGGGAATACATGAAATAAATGCCTGAAACAGGATAAAAATTGACCAGATTATTTTATGCTTCAGTCAGATCTGAGTAGTTCACTTTCAGTTTAGATGAAGTACAGAAGATACCAGAGCAATCTCCTGTCCTGGCTGGAGATCTGTTGTAACCCAGCACTGGCAGGGCTGGAGGAAAATGCCACTCATGCTACAGTAAAATAACACCCAGCTTGTGCCCCTGTGCTTTGCTCCCTCAATCTCCACTCCTGGAGCTGGGGTTTCACTGAGACCCCCACTGCCTTCCCAGGGGGAGAGGGGTCTAATTGTCCTTCCACACCTCAGCATGAAGGTGTAACATCACAGATGTAAAACACTTCCATACTCATTCAGATAGGATGGTCCATCAAGGGTGAAACAGGTCTTGGCCTATTTCCTTCTTTCTTAAATGCACTTTTCCCAAAAAATCACAGCCCTCACATTAGAGTTTTCCCTTGGACAATTCAAGAGACTCCACCTTGGTACTGCTCCCCTGATGCCTCAAGTTTTAGCTTTCATGTTTCCAGATTCTGTGCTGCCCAGGGGTGCAGCTCTGAGCCTCATATTGTGTCAGTCAGCTCTTCACAGAGGAGGGAGACAAAACAAATCCTTTTCCAGCTGGAGACCAAGCACAACTTTCAGGCCCAAAGGCACAAACAACAGTGGACTGGAGGGAGGAATAAGGAGAATGGGACCTCACAACCTGAAGCTGTAACTGAACAATTAAACCCCAATGTGCAAATGGACAAAAACTTATAAAAGGTAAGACCTCATGACCAGACATCCATTTTGTGTCCATTTTGTGACCATTTTCAATCCACTTTGGATGCAGCCCTGGTCAGGCTCTTGTCCTGCCTTTCAATAAATATCTACTTCATTCTTTAGCTCTGTCCAGTCTCTATTTCAGGTCAGCCCTCCCAAGGCATCACTCCCAGCAGGTGAATGTGCCCTGACAGCCTCTCTTCAAACCCCTTTGCTGGCCCTGGCAGGGTCAGATCCATCCAGGGCACTCCAGGGGCTCCCAGCCCTGCCTGGAGGGGACACCCAGGCACAGCTCCTGCTGATGTCCCCCAGGCAGGACCTCACCAACACAGGGAACACCTCACCACAAGCACTGACAGGGATTCAAAAGCAAGTTGGGTTTTTTCAGGTGTATGTCTTTTTCTTCTTCCTACCCTGGGCCATTTGAGACCCTGAGAAAAATACTCTGAAAAAACTAAACTTTAAACTGTACACTTAAATGTCAACTTTACCAATTTCACTGATTGTAATTCGTTAGGGTAAATTAGGAGTAACTCGAGGGGTAAATTACTGCATGAAAAACACAAGGAAGACACTACTGATAAACTCACAAGACTTGTGCTAAGCAAGGAGTTATGATGCTTTGAAGAATGACAATTAAATGAGAAAAGTGAGAATTACATTGTTTCTGGAACAAACAATACATAAATTTGGATACACTTTACTTTTTCCTGCCTCTGTCATCATTTTTATATGATATTTGCAAGACACTGAAGATGAAAAGTGACTTTTTGGGGGGAAATCCAATAAATGTAGACTTGTATTTTAAATTGAATGACCTATGATAACATGGGCATATGTATATGAAATTAAGCTACCCCAAGACCCCAATTCCTTCCCAAGAGAGCAGGACAAACCTCAGAAAGTATAGTGTGCACATTTTTCAATTAGTTGTAAAGCAGGATAGAATTTAAGAAACTGCCCAAGTTATTTCCTTAAACAAGGCCACCCTAAATTCAAAATGTAGGGCCTGCCCTGGCAGTTTGTCAGCTGTGTGGTTCTGTCCTGAACTCCTGCCTGTGCAGGTGTGTCCCTTTACACTGACAGTGAAATGCTTGTTTTAGCAATCTGCATGCTTGCACCAGGCTGTAGAATGGGAAGACTCCCAATTTCATCCTCAATAGGGAAGAGATTTATTTTTCTTGGAAAAAATCTTTTGATTATATAGAACCATCCTGAGGTCTGACATCAGCTGAAAGTTTTAAGGGCAAGACTGAAATTTAACAGGAGGTGTGTAGCCCAGTTTTTTCTTTTCAGCAATAAAATTTTAACTACTGAGCTACACAATCATGAAACTGGTTTCCTTATTGCCACCCAGTATGGGCAGAGGGAGAGCAAGGTATTCAACATGAATTACACACATAAGATAATAAACAAATGGGCTCTCCCTTTCTCTGCTTTGCCTCTTTCCTCTCCCCAGCTTCACTTTTCCAGGAGGACACTCACCAGGCAGAACTCTGGAGATGCCAGTGGCACTTACGGGGTTCCAGGTGCCCTCGTGGGGCCAGGTGGAGCTGGAGGATGGTGCTGATGGCCCAGGGGTGCCAAGCCCTCCAGACCTGCCCCAGGAATCCAGCAGGACTCCTCTCCTGGCAGGACAGAGCTGCCTTCACATCCTTCAGGCTCCCCAGGGTACCAGAACCAGCAGTGGAGAACACCAAGAGCTTCAAACACCCTCAGCAGCCAGTGCCCAGTTACACCAATAGCCCTGTTCCCTTATTTATGGTTTCAAGATAAATGCAACTCTTATTGTAGAATATTGAACACAAACAGTTGAAAACTCATGCTACTCATATTAGGCAAAAACATTAGCTCAGTCAACCTGAGTACAAATAAGTCTTTCAAATATTTTTATGGTGCAGAATGCACTGCACTGCCATGGTAATTTATGCATTTGTTGACTCTTATTTTAAATGTTGAGCCATAACACTGCAGCTCTGTGCTTGCCATAATTTTCTACTCCTCCTTCAGCCACTTCTATAAAGAATTTTATTGACTATATCAGCAAGAAATAATCTCCATTCTAATATCCACTTCTATATTTAAGAGTAGTTTTCTTATATCTCAGCTCCTACTAATTCTGTTCCCTGTGCATGTGTATTAACCCCTCCTGTACCCCACCAGGCAAGGCAGGGTGCAGGACAGCCACCCAAGGGACCCTGAACAGAGCTGCCACAGAACCAACAGTCAGGACTGTTTGCAGAGCAAAGGAGCTGCAGGATTCTCTGGGCTGTTCTAAAGGTGACCCTCATGCTGTGCTTGGAAGGGCTATAACAAACTTCTGAGAGCTTGGGGAGGGTGTCTGTGCCGTGGGTAACCTGCAACTCACAATATTCAGGGGCCATTGAGCACCACGTCAAACAGTGGTCATCCTCCTGCCCCTAAAAAGGAGAGATTATGAACCTCCCTGCTGGACTCAATAGGAACCAGGTCAGCAAACAGGCTGTGCTTCAGACATCTCTATATTTATATTAACTGGAATTAAATGTTGCATTTATGAAAACTCATGAGGTAACCTCACAGCCAAAGAAACCATCTCTACACACAGCCTCTTGGACTTTGGTCTTCATAATATTTGCTTACATGTCTAATTAAACAAAAAAATAAATTCAATTGAAGTCAAAGATTTGATGTGGATTAGTTCAAAGAACTAAACTTACTCCAAATTCAAGAAGGGGGAGCTTAAACAAGTGCATTCAACATGCAGAAGTTTTAAATGCTGTCAAGAATGATTTAGGTGCTCAGGAACCTGATTTCAGAAACCTATTTGTCTCCTGACACCTAAGCAAGCTAAGCTGCTTTTGGAAATAGAACAGTGTCAGCCTGACAGTTCTGACAACGCTACTCTCTGACTTCCTCCAGCATCTCATTCCTCCTTGTCCTTTCAGAAACTTCACAACATTAAAATCCAAAGAGAACAGAGACTTCAGCAACTGATAATATATTCACAAAATGGTACAACAGTGTATGAGACCAACCAACTACACCAGAATTGTCAGGCAAGTAGCCCATAAATCATGCAGACAACTGGCTGCAGCTGTTCAACAGACATGAAAAGGAATTCATTGCTTAAAGAACAGTTAGCAGAGTCTTACAGGACTGTTAAGAGTAAAGGCATTACTTTTCCTGCCAGATTCTGCTTCACGATAATTTTAGAATAAAAGTTAGATTATTTTAGATTGAAATAAGTAATCTCAGTTCTTATCAAAATATTCAGAGGATGAAAAGGTTTGTTGGCAGAATCATAAACACATCTCCCAAATATTCTTGCCACCTTCAGCAACCAAACACCCTCAGAACATGGAGAGTTGCTCAAAAGGAAGCTCCTCATTCTATTCACTACTGAATATTATTTATAAGTCACTTCTGAAGTAGCCTCCTCTTGTACGTTTACACCACACAAAGCTCCTACATATGGGATTCTGTTTGCTTCCTAAAGACAACGGGTCTTACTTTAAAATTCCACTTTTTCTGGGTAGTTCCTGGAAACTTTCTCAGCCAAAAGCATCCAGGAATTCCAAATAATATGAGCTGAAATAAAATTCGTGAGCATGAGAAGGGAGAACAGGAAAGCCTGGTGGTCCCTGCAGTTGTACATCATTCTTCTGAGGACAGAGAAGGAAGGCAGTGCACACCTGAAATCCAAACAGGCACCAGAAAACATCCCTTTGCTGGCAACCCAATAAACAAGCTTTCACTACTCACACTTCATTGAAATGTTAAGATCTAATCAAGTTTACTCCCCAAAAACTCAACGAAAGAAACATTTTTGTTGTCAGTTATAAGACTTAGTTGTTTTTCCCTCTCAAAAGATTCCTGCATTATCATCTGCCACATAAAAACACTCAGTGATCAAAATATTATAAATTAACAGCTGTCAGAATCCAGTTTTAGTGGAGAAAGCAAGGCAGGATAGGTATAATTAAACAAAAAACCACATTATAGAATGGACTGCATTTAGTGACCTCTAGCTGCTCTATAACAAAACCCAATAAGGTATTACATGAGTTAATTAAAAGTACACTGTCCAGAGTGAACAAAACCCAAGAACAATGCTACAGGCTATTAAATGAAATTATGATTCTGAATTGTAATTGCTTTATAGACCACTGAATTCATTCAGTGGAGAGAAAAGATTTACTAATGATATCAAACATCTCCTGTGATAAAAGTTTAATTATTAAAAGGTTTTATCTCTGAAGGCAGTCTGTTGCTGTGTTTATGTTGCTTCTATTTTTTCCCTAAATTATTAAGAACAGCCATCACCAACCCTACCCTCACTTTAACCCCCTTGAAATACTTTATGCACTCTTAAACACCTTAATGTGATGTAGTTCTCTGTGGTCTCAAGTCAGAAAAGCAGGTAACTATATCTTAAGAGCCACAGGGACAAATCCTCAGCTGATATAGATCACATTTATGGAGCTTCAGCATCCACCTCAGTGGGACTTAAATGCTTTCTCAGTACATTGCTGAACCAGGTTATTAAAAAGAAATTACAAAAAAAAACACCTCTGTTCCTGAAACACTCATGGGGTATCGACAACACAGACATGAATACTTGTTTGTGGAATATCATTATCGTGATTCTTATGCAATATGAACATTCTGTAGTGTATGTAAGTGGTTCTGTGCAGAAGCAAAATTTTTCAGTCCAAGGTAATGCAGAGCTTCCTAAAAGATCATTAAAGTCCTTGTGGTTAGGTAGTCATTTAGTTGGTGATCTCATTTTGTAGCCAAAGCCATTAGGACAATATAAAACTGGTTTCAGGAAAGCACATTAGTTAATTATAAAGCAATCTAAGGCAGACCAAAAGGAGAATATTTGATTTATTCTAAATGTTTATAGATGTTACAATACTGTGGTTCTATAACTTGGTATCTTGTCTGGGGGAAATGACAATATTTTATAGGAACAGTAATATGGGGTTTAGAATTCTTGCTTTCCTTTTAAGCAATTTCCTAATAATTCACTTCCAGCTACTCCTGACAAGAACTGGTCCAAGTTTTATGCCTGATTTTGCACATGTCAATACCAACAACCTTCATTAGGTGCAATGTGAAGGTCACAACAATTAGAACAACAAGAAATTACAGTTTTATGGCAGCTTTTACCAGCTCCTCTGTACAAACTGCTCCCATGAGCTCAGGGTGCAAAGCCCAGTTCAAACCTTTCTTAAAAACACACCACAACAACCTCCCCAACTGCCTGCACTGTTCCTTTCTGCTAATTATCCATCTTCTTTGCTTTTCTTGCATTCTCACCACACCTTTCAGACAGCATTAGCCCTCATTCTGTGTTTTTCAGCTGCATGTACAAGTGGGGCTCAACCTGTTTGCAATCAGTGCAAATGTTAAATAAATCATAAATGCATTCACACTGCAGCACAAGCTGGATCTGTCTCATTCACAATACAAACATAATGATCTTTTCAGAAGAAAATCTCTTTAGGTTTTGCATTTAAATACAACAGTGGGGTCCCAGGACAAAATTTGGAATCCTATGATCAGGCTTAAAAGTGGATAATCAATTCCATTGGCTTCTGTCACTGTTCTGGGATTGCTCCTGGGATCCTGCTTTAATGTGCACAGATACCAGCTCCAGTGACACACAATTGCTGATTGCATCTTAAGCTGGTAAATCTCACCAGACTGCAATAGTTATTTATTTCTTGTCACTGCATTTCCTGTGCAACTTGAGGCCTTCCCTTATTCACAGGCATTCATTATACTCATCAGAAAGTTTATTCCTACCTCAGACAAGACCAAGCATATCTAAAGAGATATCATAGGCTTCACAGTAGATTCATTACAAGTCAGGTTTGACATATTCATTCCTAGTGCTTCACATATTGCTGGTGGATAGCTTATAGCTTCTTTCTCTAATGCTCAGTTCTGCAGGCATACAAATTTCTGCCTGAGGCACTTAAGCAAACTAGAAGGAGCTCCAGCATGCCCCCAGTCTGCAACTGCCGTGAAATGTTTCATAACATCTTTCTCAAAGTCTTTTTTGTAGCAAGAATAAGAGTTATAGGGAAAGGTAAGATTCTTCTTTGGCTTTATCCACTGCTTCCCAAAAATAAGTGCCCCAGATCCAGGATATGTTATGCAGATTCTGTCAAAGACATCCAAGGTCAACTGGAATTTTGGTTGGTAGGTTTGGGCATTTTTGGTTCGGGGTTTTTGGGGGGGCTTTGTTTGCTTTTCTGGTTATTGTTTGGGGGTGGGGGGAATTGGGATTTTTTCAGGGCTTTTTTTTCTTTTTAAGTGGTGGTGTTTTGCCTGGGTTTTTAAAATGATTTAGGTTTTATTAAAAATTGGGGAATATGGGAAACTTGAGGCTCTGACTTAAACCAAGAGATTGTGACTGTAGCTGCTCCTATTTCTTGAGGCTCTCACTGACACAGCTCTATACCCACTGTTGGCTACTGCAGCAGTCTCAGTGGTTTTATTGTAAGAGAAACAACCTAAACCTATTTAGGTGTGTGCTTGGTGGTCCTGCTTTTATCACAGGGAGATAATTTCCCCAAATTAATTACAGCAGAGAAGATTCCTGCATCTTGTTACCACAGCAATGGCTGCAGAAGAGCTGATATTCCTCACAGGAGCAGGGCTGATCCTCCCACGGCAGGGCCTGGCTCCCAATTCAGGCTCTTCTTGGGGAGGTCTCTGCTCCAAGCAGCCCAATATCCCTGAGCAGTGACATTTTTGCCCACCCCCTTTCTGCATGCCCCACAGGGCTGGAAACAGTCCTTTGGCACAGAGGTCTGAGGCAAGGGGAGCTTGCTTTACCCTGCTCCATCCCACAGAGCAATCCTTGGGAAACTTGCAATTAGCAGCTACCTTAGGAAATTAAGTTTGGGTTGGTTTTTCTTCCCTTTTTGTCCTCCACAGATGGGCATAATTGGCTTTTATAGAGAGAGAAACCAAAGGAACCTCACAGGGAAGGTGGGAAATGGTAAAAGTCTGCTGCATGAGAAGCAGTGTGCACTACAGCTGTAAGGGAAAAAGAGGGAGGTAGGAAGGGAAACTAAGGGAAAAGTTTTCTCCTCATTTATCAGATCAGAACACATATATCCAAATTAATTCCTTTCATGCAAATTACCTATAAATACATTTTGGATCCCTGTAAGCCAGTATTGTCATATTTTGCCTCCATATTTTTATGCTGTGGATGAGTACATGTACTTAATGTCACTAGATCTATAAAGAGGAAATGCACTCCTTGATCCCAGCAGAAAAGGTGCAAAATGTGAAGCCAGCCCTGGAATGGCTTGGAATAGCCACTGGGCAGCATCTCTTTAAACCCATCAGTTTTTTACTCCTGATGTGCTATGAGCATGCATTTGTACCACTGCATAATGAAGTTCTGACTTCTTCCAAGGCCTTCCACAGTCTTTACAGCTTTTTCAGTTTCGTCTTTTCAATGGAGTTTCAGGGAACAGTGGCAACAAATCTAAGTTCCACATGTGCCCCACTCCTCTTGGCTCAGGAAGAGCTCCTGATTTTGTGCTGTAACCACTTTGGGCTCAGAATTCCCTTTCTTGGCCACTCTGCATCTGCATAAGCAGCATGTACCAGCACTTCCCTATTTGGCAGTCACTTTCCATGGCAGATAAGGTTCACATTACTCCCCACATCCTCAAAGTGTGTTTGAACTGGATTTCCTTCCCCCACAGTTTCTAAGAGGTGCAAATACATTATTATGTCCAGCCATTGCCTCTCATTGATCAGCCCTGATTTAGCAGGTGTGAAGCAAACTTGGCACAATTTAGTAACTCTGCAAGGGGCAAAAGGTCACAATTTCAATTATAATCCTCATTATTTACTACGATTAAGTGAATTTGTTAACACCAAAGCTCAAGTTGTTTAACATAACTAATTAAGCAAGTAACAGACTGTTCCATCCATTTAGCATTGCATTGCTTCTGGAGGCTTCTGGAGTTTTAAATTGTTGTTAACTGTTTCTGTAGGAGACTGTTGGCAATTAAAAGCAAAGCAGGGGAACTGAAGTCTGGCACCATCTGAAACATCTGTCATAGGTGAAAACTCAGTACAGGATGTGAACATCTAGCTCAAGCCAAGGCAGTATTTTTCTTTTCCTCCAACAACAAAACAAATTAATCACGACGTGATGACAAAACATAAATAGTTTCTTTGACATGGTCACTATGTTCTTCTAAGAGGCAGGAAGGAGAGCAAAACATTTTGTACAGAGGAGGTAAAATGCAATCCCTGCTGTCCTCTCCTATTGTTCTTGTGGCATGTGAATACCTTGGTTCATAGCCCCAAAAGATGTCTAATTCCCTATGACTTCAAACAGATATATAGTAATGCAGATAGGAGAAAAGACCCTTTCTGTTTTGATATTATGGATTAGTTAGAATAGGAGACCTTAAATACCCTCAAGCTGAATGACTGTGAGGTCCAGAGAAACTGATTCCTGCTGAAACCAGGCCTTAAGGGCAACCCCTGCCCTCGTCCCCAGGGTGGCCTGAGGGACACAAGGGACAGGAGCCATCCCCAGGTGCTCAGAGTGCTGCTGCTGGGGGAGGCACAGCTGAGAGCAGGAGCTGGGGCAGCTGCTCCTCGTGGCACAGCTCCAGCCAGGCAGGGCAGCTGAGCCAGCCCACAGCTGCCTGCCCCCTGGCCAGGAGCATGGAGCTGCTGGCAGGACACCCTGCTGCCCCACAGTGGGACCAAGGATTTCTTTCAAGTGTTCTGGGAATCCTGGTGCAGGCTCAGGAGCCAACTGTAGCTCTGCAGGGCGGGCACCATCTGTCTCTCCTACTTTTTCACTGCATTGTTAAGGCCCTGCTGCAGTGAAGCAGGGTAAGTACACAAACACCATCCTTTCAGGACTGCAAAACTGCAGAACAAAACAGATGACTCAACTGCAGAGTGACAGGCAGGCAAAGACTAGCTCCCAGCAAAGCAGGGCACTGCTCTGCACAGCACATTTTGTTCCCCAAATACAGCAGACACTGACAAGCCTCCTTCAGGACTGCACCTCACAGTCAGGTATAGCACATTTTTTGTTTTATGTATGGAAAAGGAAAAACAAACAAAACCAATAAGATCCCTTCCCCCCAAGTATGAAAGGCTGTAAAAAAACCCCATAAACTCCTAAACAAAAAGTTACTCCTGTTCAGAATATCCTCTTGCAGCTTTGTTTCCCAGGCAGTTTAGTTCATTTTATACAGCCACACTAAGTATTCAAACTCTACAAAAGCTATTACAGTCTATCAAGACACTGCTGCAGAAGAAAATTCCAAAAACACCATCACAACAATGAGAAATTTGATGGTTCTTGAATCAAAACTTGATGATGCTTGAGATAAGCACCTTTCCTAACCCTTCTTATGTCTTTTACTCTTTGGCTCAGAATTTCCTCTGAGTTCCTGTAGTCTCTAGTTGGCAAGTGATTGGATGATAAAACTGCTGACACACAAAGGCAACTAACTGCATTCACAACATGTTCATCTTCCTGTACATTGGCAGATACACATTTATGCAGCAAACCCACCACCTCAGTTCTGCCTTAGACCTTGCCTACAATAAATGGTTGAACTAAATAAGGAGATCAAGAAAGTTAGAAACAAATAATTCAAATGAGAAAAATCATTAAGTCCTAATTACACCAGGGTTTTGTAGAGTACATGTTGGAGCTGGTAGTTTTTCACTAATATGGCAATGAATGGTCCACATACCACAGCTATGTCTTTCCCACTAATTAATTGTAATTCTAGAAACTGCCTGCAAAATATGTTTCCCCTAAGCACCATTTGGTTCTCCAAATGCAGCCATATCTCTACTGTGCTAAAATTGGGAATCTTATGGTGCTCTAAGCACTCAAAGTGCTGAGGGGTAAGTACCCAACACATTACATCTGTGAAGAGTCCTCCTATTCCTACCTCCCCCTGACCTACAAATACATAATCTGACACTCTTGTCTTTCCCAGATTTTTTAGAGGCTCCTCCTTCCTTGAAAGTCACTCCCTTCACCTCTCTCTGGAATCTCTTCATTTCTATCAGCTCATGCCTGAAAGCTTTGGACAGACATTTCCTCTGCTCCTGGCAGAGGAGAAGGGCACAAACCCAGAAATAGCTGAAAGAACACCAAAGCCTGCAGGAGTGATTGCATGGCCCATTTTCTCCTTACATATATATATAACAATAATCACAACTGATTTTCCAGACAGAAAGCAGCAGTAAGAGGTGCTGTACCTGGCATCCTCTGGTGCTCACCAAGACATCCTTAACCAGAGAATTGTGACAGAGCAGCACTAAGCCAAGGGGCTGCAAAGCCTGCAGTGCCCCCTCACTGTTCACAGGGGACAGGAACTGGGGACCCCTGAGAGAAAACTGATATGCAGTTATGCCCTGCAGTGCCATAAACCACTTGGGGGACAACAAAACCTTGGAAAAGCACTAGCAAATATTTTGGTGATGTTCCAGCATAAAAAACAAGGTTACCAATGCCCAGCTTTTATCACCTGTTTATGTTTAATTTCACAAGCCCTTTTTAGGCTGGGGAGAATCATAAGCTTATTACTCAAAGTCACAAATACTTTGTGTTTACTCTCAAAAAATATTTGATAATGCTAAACAAGTTAACAAAAATGATTCATTTTAAAAATCTGTTTCAATACCACAAAGTTTCCTAACTATGGATAACACTGCTATACAATAGGTATGTAACAAGATTTAATAAATGAAAAATGAAATATCTATTTTCTATAGCAAAGCTGCAAAATCTAATCATGTTTTAATTTCATGAAAACCAATTCGAAAAGCACCCTTGAGCTACTATGAACTTCTTTGACATACAAAGAGAACTAAAGAAACCATCAGAAGTGTTTCACTGCTGTAATTTACCCAGCTATTGCATAAAATCATATCATTAGGTCATTTTCTGTGATATATTTATTCTACTTGGAAGAACACATGGGAGATGGGATTTTATTCAGTCACTTGGCATTTTCCATCAATAAGGAAAGAGAGTGTGAGCTGACCAGGCTTCCCCAGATTGAGTATCTCATTAAAACAGTGCAGAAATGGGGCTCTATTTAGTACATATTTTCTGAATTCTTTCTTTAGAAAACAGCTCAAGAGCCTAACAGCTTCTTTTTTTTAATTGCTATTACCCAAACTAGTCCTTAAGTTCAGATACATCCTTCAGCACTTTGGCTCTTTTCTACCCCATTCAATAATCTCAGGAGTGTAATGGGATTAGAAAACACCAAACCAACTGCAATTGAAGCTTAACATGGGGAATGTTGAGTAAAACCACAGATGGGTTATTGAAACTTCTTATTAATAAAGTGGGAGAGCCCACTTCTCTGAAGTTAGAGAAGAGTTAAATGCTTTAGCTTATAGTTCTCATAGGCACAAAGATGCAATTTGAATCCTGATATTTTCATAACCTCTGATCTTCTCTTCCCTTTCCTTGTACCAGGCACAATACTTTGGACAGATTTCTTCCCAACAATCTAATGAGAAAGTCTTTCACTAAGGCTGAGCTGATTTCTAGCAATTGCTATGGTGACTCCCACCCCATAAATCACTCACAAATATGACCCATTGTATTATCCTGTAAAAATTCAGCTGCACAAAGTTTTAACCAGAAGCTGCTTAACTCACTTGCCTTACCTTTTGAATTGATGTACAATCCTATACCAAGATATTTGCTTTTGCTCCTTAAATTCTGTGCCAGAATCAAAGCACCTTGACTCAGTGTTTATGCTTATTGCAGTACATTAATGGCCATGTTCATACACTGCTTTTTCCTTGTGGGCAAACTGGAGCTTATAAACAACCTAGATTGGGGTTTCCTCTGAGAGTTCAGCTTAGTGTTCAAAAGCCAGGCCACACTGACCAATTAGAAATGGTATTTCAGTTTAAGAATAGTGAATTATTAAAAACCTGCCTTACATTTTCTCAAAACATGTACAGCAGAATTATCATCTAGTTTAATTTCAATCCACTGATATTCTGTGATTTGTTAACAAGTGAAGCAATTTGGACTCTTACAATAAACACTAGTAGGGATTTATAACCATAGCAGAGCTCATGAGGCAGGAATCAGATGTGCTGCCTTAGAGATGAGCTGGAAAGCTGCAGCAAGGTCAGCTCTATGCAGCCAGGGAGAGCCAGAGGAGCTCTGGTGGGTGACAGCACCAGCTCAGCTTCCCTGGGTGAGCTCAGGCTGTGTGTGCCTGTTTGCCTGCCAGCTCCAACACTGACTCACTTCCTCACATTCCAAGCAACCCTTTGCCCCCTTTAGAGAAGATTCACATTTTGCTAAGGTAGGAGGGACTCACAGCCACATCCTAAGGCTCCCTCATCCATTCACACTTTCATTCTTCAACACTGAGCAGGAAAATAAAGAGCTGCTCACTCTGTGTGGGCTTTACTGCATGAAAGCCTCTCCTGCTACTGAAAGGGAACATCACCTTCCTCCCTTCAGGTTCCATTGCCCAGCCACACCACCCTCCAGGAGTTCTCCACCACCTTCAGCTCTCCACCCCCTCCTTTATTTTTAAATGGAAAGCACCACCCCTTTCTCCCAGCTGATTCAATGACTGAATAGGGCCAATTGAAGCCAGTATTGTCTTCACTGTCTTGTATTAGTGATTTATAAACCACAAGGAGACAACAATTCATGCTACTAATATGAAGAACAAGAGTGGAACACCCTCCTCCTTTGAAAAGCAAAGTGAAATTTTCAGCTGGAAGCTCTTATAGTTTCAATGCTCCTTATCTGCCTCTGTCCACAGCTGCTGATGACAGCTAAACTCCTGCATCCACCCCAGCAAATTACATGAGTTTAATCAAGTGGCTGTGTGATAGATTTGGTGACAGCAGATTTAGTTACCCTGCTGTGATAAAGGGTTGATCAATGTACTATTATTCTTTCCTTTATTGGCTTTTCTTTCTTCCCAGCAAGTATAATACTACAGTATCACAGACCAAATTTTCTGCACTTGAGGGCATACCACCAGCTTCTAAATCCAAAGACAATGTTTCCTGCTTCAGCAACAAAGGCACTTGCTGCATCTTAAAATTCATGGTTTTCTAGCAGTCCTTTTCATTTCACAGAACTGAATTGTTACTGCACTGAATTTAGCATATTGGACACAATTATCTGAAGATTTCTTTTCTAAGTAGTTCAACGCAACAGTCCTTTTTCAGCAATAGCCAAATGATTCCTGGTTTATGGTCTTCAAATAAGAAAAGGTGACAACAAAACAGTAATTTAGTCTTTCATCACATTTTCTTTCCAGCTTTGTCCAACACAGTTCTCAGCCCAAGACCAAGGTAACAACATGAGCTCAATATTTTTTGGTGGTCTTCTGTAAATGTGTTTGAAATATTCTTCCTGGAGGTTGGAGATGTCACTCTCAAAATGCCTCCTGCAAAGTTTGGTGACACTGCTGGTGAATCACTTTGTTCTGTGGCTCACCTAGAAAATGTCCCCTGTGGCTGTAAAAAGCCACCTGACCCCTAAGAGGACACCAAGACAGGACAGCATTGCCTGGGGTCTTCCATTTCTGTGTTTTGGAGTTTTTGTTTTTGGTTTTGGTTTTTTGTGGGGTTTTTTTGGGTTTTTTTGTTTGTTTGTTTGTTTGTTTTGTTGGGTTGTTTTTGGGTTTTTTTTTTGGAAGGTCTTGTATCCCAATTCACTTTGGGATATAAGAAGAATACAACTCTTTGGAGTAAAAGGGCAAATTTTAAATGAAAGAGAATCTCTGCTGGCTGTGAAACTTGCCCTGCCATTCAGTGTGCTGTTATATATTAAAATGTGTATTAAATTTAACATTATGCTTAGAAAGTAATTGAAGGATCGAAAAGAGCAAAACTCCCCTTCAAGCTTTTTGCTTTTACTGCCATTTTCTGTCTTACTAAGCAATGTCTTTATCATGATGTCATTTCTTCTAGGGCAGTAATTGCAAAAAAATGCAGAGATCATTCATCTACAGTAGAAGTTTGTAACAGGCACTTAACATTGGAACTTACCTTTACATTTTGATTATAAAAGAAAATGGCCCATATGGCATAAATATCTTGAAGTGAAATGGGAGTTCATGAATTTATAGCAAATGTGATAAGGGTAAAAAGACCTCAAGAGGAAATGCTGCAATAATGGTCTTTTAATAGACCTAAGAGGAAAACTGGCTAACTCTTACCAGAGCTGGGGAAATAAAGGCACAAATCAATGAGAAAAGTTGCCAGTTAAACAGAAAAGGATCCAGAGCAAAGTTCATATGATAAAGTGATCTGCCTTCAAATGAAAGTTAAAATACAAAATTCCTAGTGAGACAAGCTTAAGAGCAATAAATTAAAGTAAAAATGAAGATATCTACATTGGTGGATGTTAAAATCTTTTGTGTTTAGGCTTAGCAGCCCAA
Organism: Horornis vulcanius; assembly: GCA_013401035.1. Taxonomy (NCBI): domain Eukaryota; kingdom Metazoa; phylum Chordata; class Aves; order Passeriformes; family Scotocercidae; genus Horornis; species Horornis vulcanius. The sequence goes on from VZUA01051832.1 coordinate 71,557, forward strand.
AGAGTGCAAAACTATTCACACGAGGGAGTTGGAAGAAGAAGCAGTGGGTTTGGTTTGGTTGGGGTTTTTTTTGTTTTGTTTTAAAATCAATAAAATTACTTCAGTGTATGCAAAATTTAAATCTCTGTTCATCAAGATGTTAAAATGCCCGTTTCCTAATGAGATGCCTTCTGGCTTCAATTATTAAATGATAAACACACCTCTGATCATGATCTGTTACTGGTTCTGAAGCCACATATTGCCTTCTCTGCTGCAGACCTAATTCAGGGAAAGAAATGAATTTTTAAATCCAATATTTAAAAATAGTGGTATTCCTTTTGGTAATATCCAAATATACTACCGAAAGGACCAGAACTTATTTTTTTTCATTAGCTTGAAAATCTGTTATTAAAAATTCTCAATTTTTTTCCAATCACCCTAACAGACCAACATCTCTATATGATCATAATTCTCCTACTTGTGCATCTTGAGACCTCAGAAATTTAAGCCAAAAACTTAAATTTGACTGTTCCAAACAAGCACAAGATCTTTACACACTGAACAAGACTCCAAGTATTCTTTAAAACACAACTTATGTGTAGGGATAATACTTAATGAAAAGGTTACATGTGAAACAGAGCTGACAACATCTTGGGTTTGAGATTAGTTTGAATTTATAACTCCACTAACTGAAAAGCTTTGTGTCACACAAACACGTAGAGTGAAAACAGAATACTACAGAGAACAAGAGAACATCAACACTGCTTAGTGTAAAACTAGGAAAACACTTCTTGACTGCAAATGTCGTGAGAAACAAAAGGAAGGCTCAAACACATGGCACAATACACAAAAATACCCCCCAAAATGACCAAACATTGAAATATAAGCAATTCAAAAAGTATGATTTTTCTTCAAGCAATAAATACTATGATTTTTTTTTTCTTTTTTGTAAAAAAATATTAATCACTAGAAGACAGAACATGCAGTGATATCTACATACACCTGCAACAGATACCTCCTACAAAGTCCTCCACTCTATACTCACTGACCATTTTCATGTCTGTGAAATACTCTGCTTTGAAAGCTATGGTGGTCACAAATCAAATCCTCATTTTCTTGTAGAGCGAGGCAGAAACCCTTTCTCAGTTACCTATGAAGTAACACATATGTCTCAAATTCCCAGCCAGGCTTGGAGGAGCCTCCACTGGCCCAGCAGCCCGCAGTGACCGTGGGCAGCAGCTCCCCTGCCTTGGCTGTGGGCATGGCCTTGGCTGTGGGTGATGCCTCAAGTTTTAGCTTTCATGTTTTCAGATTCTGTGCTGCCCAGGGGTGCAGCTCTGAGCTTCATATTGTGTCAGTCAGCTCTTCACAGAGTAGGGAGACAAAACAAGTCCTTTTCCAGCTGGAGACCAAGCACAACTTTCAGGCCCAAAAGCACAAACAACAGTGGACTGGAGGGAGGAATAAGGAGAATGGGACCTCACAACCTGAAGCTGTAACTGAACAATTAAACCCCAATGTGCAAATGGACCAAAACTTATAAAAGTGTGAGACCTTGTGACCGTTTGTCCATTTTGTGACATTCCCAATCCACCTTGGGTGTAGCCCTGGTCAGGCTCTTGTCCTGCCCAAGGTGTACCCTATTCCAATAAATACCTGCTTTGCTCCATCCAGTCTCTGTTCCAGCTCAGCCTTCCCATCATCACAGGAGGGTGCAGGAAGGGTCAGAGCCCTCCTGGCAGGGCTGGGAAAACACCTGACCCAGCAGGGAAAGTTCACCAACCATGTCTATGTCACCAACCACCAACCTGTACCATGTAACTCCAACACACATCAAGCCACTGCTGCACGTGTGCTGAAAAAGAAAAGGAACTGAGCAGCGTAAAAGACACTTCTGAAGGGCCAACTGAGAGCTGGTTTTGCTCATTCCTTGTTGTTCTGACTTCCCTCCCCTCCTGTGCTTGGACAGGAGTGGTGCTCCAGCATTTCCCGATTCTGCAGTACCACCTAGTGACAGTGACCAGGGCATCACTCCCGTGTCACCTCTGGGTGCTGCAACCCATGCACCAAATCCTGCAACTCCCACTTTAACCACTTCTTTCCTGGCTTGATGTGAGTCTTGTTAAAGAGCTAACATGAGAGCAGACACAGCCTAGGAAAAATAAAAGAGCCCGGACACAGAGCACTTCCTGCCTGCCCGGAGAAGAGAGGGTTCCAGTGAATCTTCAGGTGTGAAACACATCCTTTGTGAAAAAGCTCTAAAATATAACGCAGCAATTAGTAAGGCACTGATGTTAATCTACTTCCACTATCAGAAAACTCTGCCACAGTGTCTTAGTTGTAAGATGAATACTGTTATTATGGGGGAGTGAATCTAATAAACTGTGTCATTAATGAAGGAAGCTGGTTCCCAGACCTTCCCTAAACCTGCCCTCAGAGGCATTCCTGGGAGATCTAGGCAGGGAATAACTACTTCTAAACACATCCCAGTATTCTTGTGTATATTGAATATAAATACTGTTATCAGAGTGTTAAAATAGTGACTATTACTAAGAGTTAAAGGGCTGTATTTGTTAAAAAAAACTTTAGATATTGTTTTTACAAAGCAAAAATAAAACTTAATTTGTCGGTTGCTTTATCTCAGATTTGCTGGGGAAACTGAGTGGGACAAAGATAATGAGTTTTCACAATGTCAAAAAAGGTAAACAAAACCTAAATCTATAAAATAAAATCCAATACAACAGAAAGTTTAAATACCATTTTACAGAGAAAAAGAACGCCACATCAATATGTATTTAATAACTGCTTTTCTTATTTTCCAAAGTCATTATTCTGAAAACAGGACACAAAACAAAAGCTTAAATTCTTAACCAGAAGTTTCAACACCTATCTCTAATTACAACCCCAAGCGCTACAGCTTAGATAAAAACACACAAAACCTTTGAATAGGTTTTGGATCTGCTATATTTGTCCAGGATATAGACTGTAGAGCTTAAAGACTTATTTTACACTATTAGAAGTTATCATTTATGCCTAATGCAGGGAAAAAAGTTATGTGCAATATGTAGCTTAAAGATGTATAAAATTACCTGGAAAGAATAATTGAAGGACAGCTGAAGGCAGTGGGCCAGAATTACCCATAGTTGAACTTTTTTATTTTTATTTGTTTAATAACTATTCAAACTATCTGGGCAGATAAAAAGTTTTTGAAATGAACAGAGATCAGAGCCAACGCTGGACAATGACCTATGAGAATTTTTATCAAGAGACAGGTAAAGCCATTATCTGTGCCTGTGCAACCTCTGACTTCACCTGTTTTGGGAGTTTTGGGGCATCTGCTGTCAGTGGGACTGTAGGGAGGCGACATCAGGGCCCTGTGGCATGGACAACATTTGACACCACAGTTTTTGTCATAAAGCAATGATACATAAATATTTTAGGCTTTCAATTCCATGCTTTTTTAAAACTCACCATTTTCTATAACAATATGATACAAAACTTCTGTCAGATGTATATAATAAAGGTTTGGCCCTGAATAAGAATTTCAGTAAATTCTTGTCCACAATTCTGGCGTTAAATGACATTCAGAACTACAGTATTGTCAAAAATTCTGGGCAGCACTTAAATTTGGTGGTCACTGCATTCAATGGAAAGCCTGCTATGGTCTTCAGTAGAAGAAAAGAAATGAGGAAAGTCAAACTAAGAGGTTTTGAAAACCCTACAAGCACAGGCACTATGGTCCGGATGGGGTCCCTGGTTTTAAACACCCGTCTGGGCTCCATGAATTTAAATATCAAAGCCCCAACCAAGCCTACTCTGCAGCACCATCTAGTGAGGCTCCGTGGGCTCCACAATAAAACAGAGCTGCAAAGCTAATTGTGTCGTTAATTACACAATTTATGTGTGTTAACTCACTGCAGGGAGCTCACACCAATCCCCTGAGAAGCATTTGAACCAAAAATGCAAAAAACCCCAGACACCCAATAGCGAGGGCAAGGATACCTTCACTCATCTGAGCTTTCCCTGGGGTCTGGTGAGCTCAGCCTGCCCGTCTCAGAGCCAGACCCCATGAGTACCCAGAGCCCTCAGTGCACATCCATGAGCATCAAAAACAGTCTGACAGCCCTTTCTGTTCAAATCTCAGCTGTGAGGAATATCAGCATCTCGAGGGAAACAAGAAACATGAATACATAACTGCAGTGCTCTAAAAAACCCAACAGTATGGATCACTGGCAATGCTATGGCAAAAATGTGATGAGCACTAAAAAATGAGTCACCTGAATTCTTAGAAATCTGGACTGGTTTAGAACACAGGCTGTAAAGAGTGACTGAAAAAGGGGGTTTTCACTTTTATGAATGTTGTTTTTTAATGCATAGGTTTTGTCTTTGGACACAAAACAAATGTACCTGAGTATATTCTATTTCTAGTGGCATTTATTTAGTGGTGGTTTTATTCTCCCAATAAAGCATCCATTCACTCTTCCCTAGAAGCTGTCATCCAATTTATTCATCAGAGTAACAGACCTGCATTTCAACACCCATTTGTAGACAAGTTCCAGCATCAAGTTAAAACAATATCTTAATAAAACCAAACTGTAGGACAACTTGAAGAGAATATAAAGGGACAAAAATCACTCCCAGGAGCAGAAAAAAAAAATTCCCAGTTTCCTGATGGCTTAAAGCCAAATTTCCCTCTTCAGCAATCCAAGCACCCAGATGAACATTGTCTGGGTCTGCTGGAAGCTGAAAACTGGACTGAGAGCAGTGGCTTTGTAGCATATTTCATAAGACAAAATTTTCCCAGATATCAGTCCTTGCTACATGGGACAACTTGAGCTTTTCTGGCTCTTTTTCCTCCACATATCCAGAGCATTCCATCCCCAGCTGCTGCTCCAGGCTGGCAGCCAGACCTGAGCCAAGACACGGCACAGAGGAGCTCAAACCCCTCTGCCCTGCCTGTTCTCTCAGCACAGGGCCAGCCACAAGCACAGGGCCACTCCAGAGCTCAGCCATGGGCAGGGAGGGATTCAGAAGGGGCAGATAACACCTCACTTCGGTTATTTTTCTTCATCAGGCTCCCTGGAAGGACTGGTATAGAGGACACTTCAAGCCTAGAGCATATTGAAGAGGGTGAAAAGATTGAAGAAAAGCCACCAAAGTTTGTTTTCTCTAGGGAAAAATTTATTGAATAATGAATTTAATGGGGAGATGACAACACCCAACTGTTCAGTTGAGGTCTGAACAGCATCTTTAATGAATAAAATATTAGCACTAGAAAGTACGTTTATAGTCTCCTATAAGAGGGCTTATAAGCAAACCATAAACAAACTATGGCAACAAAAAGGCAACGTCCTTGTAAATATTCATGACATTTTCCATTTCACTTATTTTCTTACTAAGATTACTCAAGGCCCAAATCTCTTTTTGAAGACAGTTGCATTAAAATAAAAAAGGAGTAAATGTACAAAGGTCATTCTCACCATGCACAATCCTTCTTAATTATGAATTTATTATGTGATGGTTCTTTTTATGAAAAAGGTAATGCCAGAATTAATTAGAATCCGTGCACTTTAATCCACTACAAAAAGTTAATTCATTGTACAAGTTCCTTTGGGATTGCCACCATCTCTAGATTTATTTTTTTTTTAATAACGAGGCAGATGTTTCCATATCATTGCAAATGATTACAGGAAATGCAAGCCACCATAGTGAATCAGTTTATCAGGGAAGCAGCAGATAGCCTATGGATCCCTGTAGGTGCAAGCTTCTGGCATAACTTGGTACAAGAACTGGGTAAATGTCTACCTGCTTCAGAACAAATGGTCAGAACCAGTTTATGACCATGGCTGGTTCAGTGTAACCCTGAACAGAATAACAACTGCAGCAGCTACCAACACCTTATACGCTCCCTAGATGATATTATACCCTCAGCAATTTTAACAGATTTACATGAATGACTACTTTATCTTGTATAATTTGCATATCAAGTTTTTTCTTGATAGTGCTTTTACATTTCATTGTATCAAGCATACTGATAATCTCATGCTATAAATGGCTCGATTTATCTTATCGTGCCATCAGCTATTTGTGAGAATGCTAGTGATAGCAAAGCCACTGCTGCTCTTGCATTTCATATTTAGGGTTTAATTTCAGACTGAGGAATGCAACATGGTCCTAGATCGGCCAACCACCTGGGAGGAGGAGAGGTGTTTATGGAAAAATACCATTCCACAGGTTTGAACCAATGTTGCTATGAAAATCCTTGTTTTATGAGAATGACATGTCAGAATTTTAACCCCCTGTGCATTCTGAGAGAAGGCAAAGAGCATAACTTTGACCTTTCTGGTGTGCTGCAGTTTGAGTCACTGGAAAGGTTTTTACAGCCCTAACACACCAAACAGAGCTCCAGTGAGCAGAGCTGACACACAAAACAGCTCCAAAGGGGATTGATAGGAATTCCCTGGCAGTTACAAACTTCCTTGTGGATACTCAGCAAGAGAGGAGAAAGAACAGCTCCAAGCACAGAAAACCAAATAATCTGCAGATAAGTTTCAAAGAATTTTATCCACATTGAAGTCATACTTCAGGGGAGCTCCCCTGATTACAGCAAAGCCCACAGTTCTGAACGATTTCCAGAGGCTAGAGGCTGCAGTTAAAAGAGCTTTGTCATAACAACACAACAACCACCATAGCCCCAGTCATTTTCCATTCTTCAGACAGCAACTGCAGGAGGCACAAGAGAGGAGGTTTGTTTCACAGAGGGTTGCTTGAGGGTTTTTTCATGGGGTGTGGTTCTTAGTTTTTGGCTGTTTGGGGTTTTAATTATTTTATTGTTGGCCTTGAAACCTATTTTAAAAAAGCACAAACCACTCTGGCACCTGGTGATAAGCAAGCAACAACTTCCCATCCTGGTGGTGCCAGCTGAGCCATTTCAAGGTCACAGCTGATGTCTCAAAAACTGACAGCAATGAAACAGTAAAAGTGACATCACAGAATGGACCGGGGTCATGTCAACAATTTCTGGGAGCAAACATAACTTAGAATAGTTTGTTCTTAGAAAGCAAACCAGAAGCCAACCATCACAATACTACAAGAATTAATTTAACTTTTTTAAAAGTTACCAGAACTCAAAGCAGAATATTTTTGTCTGTGTATGCAGGCTGGACTCCCACATCACCTCAGCTGTGTTTGCACCTCACAAGTGCATACTACTGCAGCATATTTGATTTATGCATTCTCTGTTATAAACAGAAAAATAATCTGACTTTCTGGGCTGCATATTGCATATCTCCCACATTTTCAGTAATGCAAAAGCAAAAAAGGAGAGGGGGGGGAAAGCAGGATAAAAGGTTAAACACAACTACTTGCTGAAGGAAGAAAAAAGCATTTTCATTAAACATTTAATTTTTGTATACTGAGCCTTGGAGGCAATTATGTTGAAAGATCATGCCCTTCCCACATGTTATACACCCAAGCAAGGCTTTCCCTTACACAAGAAAACTGTTTTCCAAGAAAACTGCTTAACAGGCAGCTCAGCTGCTCCCTTCAGCAGAGACAATCCCCACGGCCATTAAAGGCAGGGAAATATCAGATACTGAAATCCTATCAAAACAATGCAGCTTGGGAGAACTAAATTGCTTGGTGCATTTCGAGCCTGCAGTATGGAAAACAGAAGCATATAGGGCACATCAGGGACTGCCTTTTAGGTGTTAATATGCTGTTTGATAATGCATGTTTCTGAATTATTCCATTAGAAACACACAGAGATGAGAAGTCTTGACAGTCACCAAGACATTTCAAAGCCATGTTCTCTTTCTTAAGTAAAATAAACAAGCAAAGCCAAAGCTCTAATAAATGCAAGAGAATAATGCAGATTAAGTGACACTGTATCACTAAAACCAATGCATTTCTAACAGAACCTTGGCATTTTATCACAATGCAGTTGATGAATAGTTTCCTTTTGTTTAAAATACCTTGCTCTTTTACGAGTGCTTTACACTCTTGGGTCTGTACATGGGTGAACGTTATTCCAGATCAAACAATGGCAGCTCCAGTTTCACTGGCTCCTAAATAAACTCACCTCCAAAGCAAAATGGGTCAGCCCAGAAACAACAACTAAGATCTTTACATGAGGAAATATGTGAGTTCAATCCTTTTTAATATTCCTCATAAGCCACTAACCTGAAGTTTATTCAGCTACCTCTAGAGATTACTCAGTCCACAAAAGTGAAGCCCCAAGAGTGTTCAATCTTACGCTATTTTATTGAAGATACTGTTGCTCTTTTGTGCTGGAAGAAAGCTGCAATCCAGGAGTTTCAATGAGCACAAAGCTTTAAATAATGACAGTGAAGATTTTCCTTTTCTGTCAGGCTTGTCAGTCTGTAGATCTCAAACTCCCAGCCAAGTCAGTAGCACTAATGAAGTTCACCACACAACAGTTTCTGGAAAGGAATCAAACTCCTCCATCCCACTGCTGCAGTGACATGGTGTGAACACCATTCCAGGACTTTATCCATCCAAGTCAGTGGAAGGATCTGAACTCACACTTTTATATACATATATTTCACCACCAGCTGGTGTCACCATGAACCTTAAATTTATGCCAGGTTATTTCACACTTATCTTGATCTCCAGGAAGTCACAAGCAAAAAAATTTTAATGTTTAGAAATCACTGACACAGCATGATACATACAATCACCTGAGTGGCCTTATCTTCATGTTTTTAAGGATCTGAACAGAGAAAGTTCCCCCCCCAAAAAAAAAAAGAATTAAGAGGTTTTTGCTGCCTTTGTACATTATTATTTTCACCTCATTTTGTACATTGTTTGCACCAACAGCATCCTCCACAAAAATTTAGTCTTGCATGAAGAAAAACTCACTTTACCTGTAGTTATACCATAGTCACCTGTTGCTTATACTTGGAATCATAATTTTCTACTTCTGTGTGCACTGGCTACTAACTTGGTTATTGTGCAAGAGAGGTAAATTAAATCATTAGGAAGGGAGATAGGTAGGTTTGTTTTCTTAAACACTCAAATCCACATGGTAAGATGAATTTCCTCCTAGGCTGTTTAAAGAACTAGCTGGTGAAATCCTTAGAGCCATCAACAGTTTATTTTTGAGAACTCAGGAGGTAGTTACAGTGCAAAAGGTTAAACTTAAAGAATGGACAGCATAGCATGCCTATGGAAGAGGAAGAGCTGAAGAGTCAGAGAGAAATAGCACAGAAAATAATGACTGGATTTCACTGCATTAAAAACAACAATGAAGGCCAAGAACAGCAAGCAGGATTTATCACAAAGACATCAAGTTAATTTAATCTCTTTCTGCAGACAGGTAACACACTTTATAAAAATAAAATAGCAATAATTCTTTATCTAAGTCTTACAAATAAAAGCACAAAAAATATTAGAATGATGGCTATGCAGTGTACAACAGTCTGTAGTGAAGATACTGCAATTTCCTGCCAAAGAGAAAGGCTGCACTGAAGAGGAGTCAGCAGCAATGAATCCTTTGTGTCAGTCCTATCAAGGCCTGGCTGATGAACTAAGGATTTTGATTATTCAGTTTTCCAACTACCAAAGCTCGAAGGGTCAGGAAATACAGTGGGGGTCTGCACAGAACTCACAATAATTTTTAGCTGGAGATGTGCTTTGGAAAACAACATATGACCAAAAGGCCCAAGACTTCAGCACAAACAATCTGCTGCTGCAATAAAATGGACAATTTAGCATAAAGTGAAAACCGAGGCAATAAAAATCTGCTGCAGAGAACAGTTTGCCTTTGTGTCCATGTGGAATGAGGACAATAGCAGCATTCCTAAATTGTGGCAAAAATCCTCAGAATAGGTAAAGAAGAGTATAAAAAGGCAACACAGAAGGTGTACAGAGAGTACAGGAATAGCACAGTGGGTGCTGTTTGATCCTGCTTCAGAAACAAGAGTGTGAGCCTGATATTTCTGAGCCTGAGAATTGCTAGCTCTTCCCAAGGGAAACTTTTCAACAGTTTTCCTTGTTCCAAAACAATTTTGTGTAAA
>VZUA01051832.1:81624-96241 GCA_013401035.1 Horornis vulcanius
AGTGCTGTGTCAGAGGGGCCTAAAGGTCCTTTTCCAGCCCTGCAATACTTGGGCCTCATATTTTTTTCCCTGCCATCCATCCAACATCTTTTCCATCTCCTTACAACTTCTTCCCCCTCCAAAAGTCTTATTTCATCTTCATTACAAGTTTTACCACATTTGTAAATTAGCATCTTTTTCATATTAGCGTACAATTTTCTAGAAGATCACCAATACTTTTCAAGTTAATCTACTCACTTCATTTATCCCTCATTATAGGATCCTCAAGCATAACACCCACTGAGTTTCCAGTCTTTTGAAAACTCAAGCACAGCACAGCTACAAAGTCCAGCCTGCTGTGATCAGTCTTCCATATGATTCACCATTATGAAGGGCTTGGTAACAGAAACCCAAACTTATCCCGTTGGGGTTTTGTTTGAGTTTTTATTTGGCTTTGTCCCCCTCCCCTCACTACTGATAGCAGCAGCTACAGGTAACAGAAGTTGCTCTAAGTGCCTGGAGGCTGAGTACTGCCCTGGCTTCTCAGCATCCACCCCCAAACCCTCATTTTGTCACAAGAAGAGCAGCTGGTCACATGGGGAAGCTTAGCAGGGCGTTAGCAGTAAAGAATATAGAGATACCTCAAAGAGTAACAGTAAATGAAGCTTTCAATTACAGCTCACTGGAAAATCCACAAGTGTCAATTTCACGTTTTCCAAGTATTTTACTTCAGTATTTCTAAGTATTTTACAAGCACATTTCTTGTGCTCTGCTAGTTTCTACTCAGAGCCATGCAGTCATTTCTATGTAAAACCACTTACATAATTGTAGTAAAAACCTACTGATCACCAATAAAGTTGGTTGCAGGAACAGCATACAACAGCCATAAGCACAGACACAATGTTATTAACCTTTTGTCATGTAAAGAGATCATTAACATCATCACTTTATAATGAAGAAGCAAAAAGTATCCTCAAATTTAGAAGGCAAATAAAATGAAAGCTTGTGGTCTTGGATATCAGAACTCTCATCAACTCTGAGTGGACTTGTAATTGCATCTCACTATTCACTAAGTCCTTGAGAACATTTACTAATTAAACTGACACAATGCAAAATTGCTGAAGCAGTTCAGCAATTACAAAATCTTTTGCTTTGTTTTAAGAAAAGTCCTCAGCGCTTCAGGAAGCTGAGATCTGTTGCACTGAAAATTAGTCACCTAAAATACTGATGGCTCCAAGACAGTTTTCCTGAAGCCTACAGAGCAGAGGAAATATTACAGCAGCTGAGTAACACAGAAACAAGAGTTTAACACTAACAAAACCACCTGAGCAGACAAAATGAAGAGCAGGGAAAAGAAAAGGCTTCCCGAAAAGGCATTCCTGACTGCTTAGCAAGGGCAAGTTCTGCCCAAACCAGGCGTTCCCAGCAGGGTCTGTGAGTTCCAAATTTTGAACTACAGGGGTTTGCCATTTTCACTGGCACTGGCAGAAGTGGAATTAATGGCATTACCATTATAGGGGAGCTTACTGCCCATAATCTCATGAGCACACAAAAGGCTAGCCAGATTCTCCAATGCTTTGTGTTCAGCTGGTTATTTATTACCAACTCAAACACTCCCATGTTCAGCTCCCCAGGTTTAAACAGCTATGCAAAGACTGCAACAAGGGAATAAAGACCATGGCATGTATTTTAGCAATCCCTATTACTGCCCCCACAGCTATCTACTGTTAAGATCAAATCAATTCACCACTTTTTAGAAGCCGAGGCTTGTGAAGTATTGATCACTTTCACTGCCTACTGTACATTTAAATAATGTATCCTGTGCTCAGGCCTCAGCAGAGGGCAGATCCCTTTGATACTTTATCATCTCTACAGCTATAGATTTTGCCATTATTGTATTTGCCTTTCGTTGCACTGGACTAAGATTGTATTTTTGATTTATAGAACCAGACAGGCAATTTATTCTACTGTTTGCCTCTTATAGTTGTTTGGGTGGGAGTAATATATAGAAGAAGATACTTGCCTAAGTCACTAATATCTTCTCTTGAGTAGTATATATATTTCTTCAGAGGACAAAGACATTTGGCAATTTGTACATAAAGGAAACAGTGCACACTGCAGAAACCAGCAGCATCACCATGATCTGCTAAGGGTGATTAGTTATAGTTTTATACACCCACAGAAGTCTTGACTGAAACTCAGAAATACTTAGGGCAACTGTCCTGCCTCTTTTATTTATCTACCTGTAAAAGTAAAGAGTGAGACAAAGCCGGACTGAAAGACATTCTGCTAAGTTTAAAATCAGGGCTGGTGTTGAGCTTGATGCTGTCATCGTGTGACACATTTTCCCATTTTCCTGCTTCCCATCTCATGAAGACTGATTTTGTTTCTACCTCCATATTAGCAGAACAAGAGCCCAGGCAGGTATGAAATTTAACTGGAAAAACAATAACAGCTAAACTGGCCCTGCAGTAATAGCAAGATCACTCAAAATGCACAGAAGTTGCACCTTGGCTCAGACTATGGCAGAGAAGTGCCCTGTGCCTGTATTCAGCTCTTCTCTAATGGTGGAGATTATCTTCAGGTGCCACATAACAGAGCAAGATGCCTGTGATTCCCCTCACTAAACTGCCTGCTCCAAAGGACCACAGAGATCCTTGCCCAGAACAAACTACTGGATTTGTTGCAAGAAAACCTTGTCAGGATTTCATCTGCAGAAAAACAGACACTTTTGATATTCTATAAGCATTTTTACTTCTCTCCAGGACACTGGTGTTGTCAGACAGCTCTCAGCTTTCCTCCTCTTAAAGAGCTTCCACAAGGCAACTTCAGGATTCCCAGCTGCAGGCATCCTACACACAATGCCTCTGGATCCTTCCCACTGGATAATCTGAGTTACCATAGCTATCAGCTGCAATGTAATACTCCCTGTCAAATGGAGCACACAACCAGGAGTCCCTAAATGTAGTCCATAAAGGATAGTCCATACTTCAATTTTTTTAAAAAAAATACTTTAAAAAAGTAATAAAGTCATAGGAGCTTTAAGTGGCTGGAATAAAAAAGGCAATGAAATAACTTAAACAATTAGAAAGGGTACCACTGAGTTTAGTATTTCTAATAAAGTTAGTTTCCCTGTTCCATAGATCATTATTCTAACACTCACTGATGCAAATGAAACAAACAGGTTTGAAAGATGTCAAAGACCAGTGCAGCTGAAAAGGCAGCAAGTATATCATTGTAATGGCAACAAAGCAAACTCATGCTGAGAAATTCTTTTGCAGAACTCCAAACAGCTATACAAACAACAATTTGCTTCATATACTTGCAATTGATTCCTGCAAGTCACACAGAATAAACTTTCGAAGGAGAAAAATAAGACCTGAAAAAGCTCTTAAAAACAAGCAAACAACCAAGCCCACAGCACAGAAAAGAAACCTCTTAAAAATCCATGCTTGCATTTCCAAATGATGTATAGCAAGAGTCCAATAGCACAAATCCATATGAAGTGCTCACAGATTCACATGTTCTCAGCATATGGCTCATTTTCAAAGAATCACAAGTGCACATCTTAAAGGCCTGGGGCTTCCCAACTGTGTACCTTTTGTTGTTAACATTTCCTTCAGTAAAAGTAATTCCTCTGGACACTTGCTCAAATGAGAAAAGCACACTTGGGAAAAAGCCTCTGCAGAGCTCTCATGTTCACAGTTGAAAAGCTCTGTTAGCTCCTGCTTTAGTCAGCAAAGAAGTAAAAATGTCACTATTAAAGGAAAAAATCTCCCCAGAGTTAAGAGCCAAGCTAGGGAAGGCATTCCAGTCAACTCTGCAGTGAGGACACGCTTGTTTATTCACCTATTCTAAACCAAGCACACTCTTTTCTGCCATGTGAAGCTCAGGGTTACTGCTTCAAAATAATCCCTCTGAGAGATGGTAGCAGACAAATCTCCAGGCTGCAGCCCCTTGGGGATAAACATTTTCCTCTGGTACAGCTGTTTTTGTTGGCACAGGAAGGAGCACATTTTACACCACTGAACAGCTCTGGAAGAATCAATCACTACAATGTTCATTTCTGTATAGTTAAGGGCATAGCCATGGAAGATCAGCATCTAATAGATTTTTTTCTTATTCATAAAGTATCTTTTAGAATCAGAATGTAAAATACTTGTGGGATTGTTACCACAGTAACACAGAATTGAAGGATGAGTCTCATCTTCCATCATTCATCTCTATTAATATTACCCAAATTTCCCCTTTCCCCCACCCCACACCAGCAACACTCACTCAGCATTCTCAGAAGGGTCAGAAAAAAAAAGACCTAACCACACACATCTGCTAAGATCTTGCTGCTAATTGGTGATTGGGGAATTGAGTCCAGCTGCTCCTCCAGACAGGAGGAAAAACGTAGCCCCAAATTATATTAGAGGGAGAGAGGAATAATCAGTTACACCTGAAACCCCAGGCAGCAAGGCCAAAGACACACCATCAGCAGATACATTCAACACAACCTAAACTTACAGGCAGGGACAGGAATCTGATAGCATGGCCAAGAGCACTCTTATTCAGCTTATAGACAAGGTATCTATTGACTTTGGCATTCAGAGACACAAATCCAAGCTAAGCATAGTCATAAGAAACACCACTGCTCACTTGCACTGACCTAACCACGTGCTAATCACATTTATTATCACCACCAGCACTGCCTTCCTTCAGCATGAGCCTACAGCATTGTTACCATGGCATGAGGCAACACTGACCAGTGCCACCATGCCCTGATGGTAAATAACACAGCTTCACCCTCCACAGCCCAGATTTCTCTTGCCACCCCCCCATGCTGCCCCACACGTTGCTCAGCACTCAGATTTCAGCACCCAGAGTGTCCAGCCACACTGGTTATGCTCCTGTTACTGCCTAAGCAACTGCAGGAAGATGGGGCAGATGAAGTTTTGAAGTTTCAAATGGGAGGTTGCATCCCAAAGCCTCTCCTCAGACAGCCATGCCCTGCCCCCATGACAAATACCTCTCTCTCCATAGTTCTTTCAGCAAAAAGGAAACTGAGAACACTTTTTGCCTGTCTCTGCCTGCGCTGCTTTCCCACAGCACTGCTCACCTTGTGGCTCACCAGCACTCAAGGCATAAAAGCATCTTTTACAACAGAAATATTTCTGCCTGTATGAAATTGACCTTTCAGCTGCTGTCTCAAGAGGACAGCAGAGTTTTTTAGAACAGAAATCACCACTTACTTTCTCACATGGGTACCCAGCACCAAACCAATGTCAGCTCCACTCCTCTGCTGGCTCACACCCCATTTGGGGACATTCAGGAGGTGTGTGCCAGCAAGTGACACCAGAAGGAGCCCAGTGAGTGCCCTGCCAGGAGCAGGCAAATCAATGGCCCCAGATGGCTCAGCCTCAGCTCTTTGGGACAGAGGAGCACCACCCCACCTCAAACACATCACTCAGCTCAAAACAGTGCTCTACTTCAGCAAGACATCAAAAAACAACTCTGAAGTTACTTACAGTTTCTCCTGAACTCCTCCCAGCTCAGCCAGCACAGCCCTTTCCTTTTATACCCTCTGGTCCCACAGGTGCTGCCAATCCCAATCTGGTAATTGGGGAATTGGCTGCAGCTGCTGCTCCCTGCCCCAGCCTGGAGGCACAGCAGGCTGTGGCAGCACCCTCACAGCCTCACCAGGACCCTCAAAGGCTGTGGGCACAGCCAAGCAGCTCTTGCACAATATATTTAGGCACAGACACAGCACAAACTTGGTCTCATATTAACATTTGTCACTCCCAAATCCCTACCCATGGTATGGATGTTTCCTCTTGTGGCAGGTGCCATGAGCCTCCAGGTCATATTTAAATACTGCATTTAATATACATAAATAGGATGCTTTTACTCAAGAGCAAATAACTCTGCTTATAATATGGAAATGTATCTCTCACTGCCTCGTAACAAATATATATTTGTTACTATTGCCTTCTTTCCCAAGTCTCATCTCTCAGATCCTGATCTGCTAAAACCCACACACAGAAAACAAACCAAACCCAGGACTGAGGTACAGAGCTACATCTCCTTCATTCACCGCTTCAGGAATGCTCAAGAGGAACTTCTCTGGGTTTGGGGACCAATTTAGCCTAGTTTCTACTGAGAAGCTCTGTTTACAGCATTCAAGTCCCCAGAATTTACTGGGAAAAAAAAAATTAATTTTTGTACTGGGAAACAATATTTTTTAGACTTTTAAGTGGAAAGCTTTTGGAAGATTATCATAATTTAGTTAACTCTAGTTAGTAATTTAGTAAACTCTAAATAAATATTCACAATAATTCAGTGTCTATATTGATGTCAATGTTAATTATTATCACATTAAAAATATCCTCTTGATGTAATGTTGTTGAGACCTTTAATTCAAATCTAAAAAATAATATTTTAATGTCAAGTAGAATAAAGATCTAAAAATGTGTTCTGTATCAAATGGTAAATACCACAGAAAAACTAGAATGGAGACCACAGGATTACAACTCATAAAACTAAACCCACAATCCTTTTTGAACTACACTGACACAATCTCTAGTTCATCTGATATGGAATCAAGCTATCACAGAATTACTCACAAAGCAGCTTTGGTTCGTGGTGGGGCTTTTATGTTTGAATTTCTTTTCAAAACTCACTCAGCTGTGCTGTATTGGATGTCAGAAAGAAAGTATTTTTCATAAGAAAAACCTTTGCCTCTTGCCGCATGATTTTGATTTTATTTATGATCTAAGAAACTCCCAACAAAACATTCATACATAAAAATTAAATAACACAAGAGTTTACAAGCCTCAGGAGTGCAAGCTTAAAATATCTCTGATTTCAAGAATCAATTCTTCCCATAGAATACAAGGGATCTTTGTTACATTAACAAATCTGCAAAATTGATTTTTTTTCACTCCTAGCCATAATTTATTATCTTCAAAAACACGAAGTCACACATCACAGTAAAAAAAAAAAGTCTTTTTTAAAAATGGCTATATATTTCGAAAAGTTATTTTAAAACATATCTTCTTCCTATTGTAGCTAAGCACAAGAAGGGAGGAGAACCATCCTACAAAATCAATTGCAAAAGCAATTAAATTGTGCTGTGGATGTAAGGCTAAAATTGCACACAAAGCCCAGAATCTGAGGCTCACAGGGACAGCAAAGTAAGGCCAGGTGAGAACATTTACTGTGCTGCTCTCTGTGACACAGGAGCAACCTGGCTGTCCCTGGACCCAAGGCAGGGCACCGGCTGCTGCTCCCAAAGCCACCCGTGGGGATTTTGGCACTCTGCAGCACTGTGCACAGAACAGGAGAGGCACAGCCCCAGGCTTGCACTGCAGGGGCCAGACTGTCCCCAAGGTACCCCTGAACTGGAGCACATTCCTCCAGCAGCTCCAGCCATCAGCAGTCTGAAGACTTCAGTTAACCTTTCCAGGCACAGGTGGTCATGGTGGTGTAAAACAGAGCCCTGGAGCTCCCAAATGTCCTTTACTGAGGAAGGAGAACTGAGCACAGGGGATGCAGTAACTGCACCTGAACCTTGCACTTCCCCCTGGAGGGTGTCTGATGATCTTCCCTCCACAAGCTGGTTTGCCCACACAGCAGCTGTCTTTAATTTGCTTAGACAATCATCAGGATTTAATGACCTCTCTGTTCCTAGCCCTGTAACATACCTCACCTGGATTTCTAGCATTTTGCAGATAAAAGATAGCTAAAAGGCTACAAGTGCAGCAATATTATATAGGGTTCATAATCTCACCTAGAGCTAAGGGGTAGTGCAAAGCCATGCTACCCCAAACACTCCTCCCTCCAGACAGGTTTGCTTCTGACCCTACAGACAAACCAGCAGGAGAAGGGGGATAACACACCAGCCACAACTCTGACATGAAATTATGGCCCCTTGAAGAATTTTCAGCATGTTTCCTCTTAGCTGTCACTGGCACAGAAGCTATATTAAAATACAACTGTGACATTGGTGTATCCAGCAGTACCCATACAGCTTCCAGAATAAATCACCCTTTTTCTCCCCCGTGCATTTTGATATTAATCAGTATGGTGCAATGTACACTGGTATTAGTAGCTCATTTATCAGTTACAGTATTTAATTTGAATATAGTTACCATCTCTAGTTCAGAACAGAAATGAAATTTCCAATTGAATATGTTTGGCCACTAGGAAAAGGAAAGCCAAAAAAAGTCTCCTGAGCTTTTCTGAGTATTTTGCTGAGTAGTAATACAATGCTTGCTGCTCAAACCATTCATGCATACCTGATGCATATAATGAAGAAATGCAAGAACATTTTAAAGGTTATACATACATTTTGATAATCCCAACTTTGACAAAAATGCAATCAATACAGTTGATGCATTAAGAATCACAGCAGCTAAAAATATCTATCTCTCATGATGTGCTGGTTTTGACATTAGAAAAGCATAACTATAAAATTTGTATTTATGTGCAGCCAGAACAAACTGATTTAGAGCTTCCTTTTCTCCCAGACAACCTAATTTATATTTTAATTTGCTGGAGGTAATTGATTATCATGGAGTAAATGCATTGTACTGAAAACTCTATTAAATCACTGACTTAATGGGAACAGCATTTTTTTCCTCTCTTTTTGGATAAAATGTAACCTTTGTAAGCATTTTAAAACTAATGTATCAGGCTCTAAATATTTTATGGTCTGTATTAAGCACTCTTTGGGGTTCATGTCCCCTTAGACTCCAGCCCAGTACATTACACCATACAAAGCAATTTGCCCAGAGTAATGAGTCTGTAGTAGTTTCATGAAGACCATTATCAAATTGCTGCTGCTGCAGGCAAGGATCTGATCTGATATAAAGGGAAGAGGCTGGTCATCCTGCTCCTACTGCAACCAGCAAAGGTGTGAATATCCTGTAACTAATGGGTGCTGCTGGTACACAGCCCAGAGAAACCAATCCAAATTTACAGACCAGAGTGGATAAACCCATCTTTTTAAATACTCAATATCAATATCGCTTTAAAGTGTAACCTAGTAGATAATTAGACCAAAAAAATCAAGGGAAATTGATGAAGTGTAAGGGAAATAGAAAAATCTATGCATTTCCAGCAACCAATACCCTCAAAGTAAAGACCAGAACTAAATGAATAAAACCTGGAAAATTAAATCAGATAACATCAATGTTTTGTTAACCTTGTGCCTCCATGTATCTGTAGTTCTTGTTTATACTGGTCACATTTACCAGAGTAATTTTTTATTTTATGAGGAGTATATTTTTTTTTTCCCTGGGAGTAGCTTTCCAGGTTTTTTAGCTGTTTGGGTTTAAGCACACATAAGATACACTCAGTTGAAAAAGTTCAGATTTTTCTGAGCAGTGAGAATTTTTACTATTCAGGAATATTCTTCTTCTAGCAGATGGTTCTTCTCTTATAAAAAAATATCCGCTTAGGTAATAAAAAACCAGATCCAATAACCACATATGGTGATTCTTCTCCATCTGTAGCATATTCTATACCAACGTTTTGTATAGCATACACATATTCTCTGTACACAATAAATTAAATCCGTCCCTGAGTAAAACATTACTGACAGTGTGGTTACCTGGTAGCTCATGCACAAGCTCACTTGTGAAACTCCAGAGAGATGAGACTGAAACCCTGAAACCCTTCATCCATGCTGGCCGTGCCACAGGGCTCATGGACTGGTTTTGTGGCCAGGTTCTAATGGAAGGGGCAAGAACCTTTCATAGAAGAATTGAAACTCTTCAGTCATTAGGAAACCATGTAAATATATATATAGGAATCCAATATAATGGATTCCAGTTAATATCAGTGGAGCTGATATTACCATTTTACAGCCCTGGTGTAGTGCCAGCTGTAGCATGAATTAGATAAAGAGAAGCTGGACCTGATCTTTGGCCTCAGAGGCCCTTTCCTTCTCTTCCTTCTGTGATGGAAAATGCTTCAAAGCAGTTCTTCCAACACATGCCTTACCTTGTGTCCTGCTGCATCCTTTTCATCTCACCAGAAATAGCACAGTTCTGGGTTTACTGACTAGCTGTGCTCTAACACGCCTCTGGAAAACAGTCATTTTTTGAAGAAAGTATCTACAAGGCAAATAATGATGACAGAAAATTTCTGGGCAGTTTTGAGAGCCCATGCTCCTTGGTTCTAAACTTCCCCACATCAGCTGAAAAATCTTCACTTTATTAAACTTTCAGATTCAAGAACTGAACTCTCTTGAACCAGATGGTAAATGTCCACTGTTATTTTTTAGCAGACGCCACATGCCTAATTTCCTGTAAATTATTTCCTGATAATTTAACTGCTCTTGTCCAAAAAGAGAATTATTTAGAAAATGAGTCCTCTTTGGAAAAGAATGGATAGTTATAGGCCAAAGCAATCTGTAAAGCTGAAAGACTTCTCACTTCATCAACTCCTTCACCCTAAACTGTCCCAGATACCTCTAGGGGTATATATATGTATTTTATTGCAAAAAGCAGCTGCAATGCAGCCTGTTCTAGCAGAGCTCTGTGTTGTAGCATTATTGTAGTTCTGGATGCCAGCAGTTTCTGATTCACCATAAGTGATTTATGAACAAATCCACAGAGGTGGCTGCAGCACCACAATCTGCAGGCAGGGCTGAAAGAACCTTGCCAAGCACAGCCTGACTTCTTCAGAAAGAAATTTGTTAATGTGCATGTCAATCTGAGCTGCTCTAATAGACCTCCTCTGAAAGAACTGAACAGACCAAGGCCAGAAAACCACAAAAACTCTATATGATTATTATTTTTTAAATCCTATGATTTTTTTAATCCAACCTTATTTGAATGCCCAGCTCTGTTGAGCATACCGGACAGTAGCAGTAAAGTAGGAACAAAAGCAGGACAGCATTCAGGTCACCCTGATAAATGCAGAATATTAGGGCTTGCTGGGGCTCAGAAGTCATGAAGCCTGGAAATTNAAGTCTTTTATTCACTAAAATTAAAAACCAAGCACAGTAAATCTCAACACCAATGCCAGATTTGTACTCTGCAGTTACCAGTGTTTGCTCTGTATTAACATTTGTCTTGGTGGTTGTGCTCCTAGGTACATCTAGATCCCAGACAGCATTTGAGACATGGAAACAAAGACTGCATTATTGCTCCTGAATTTATGCAGTGTAATTACTTGTTATCCCATTCACAAATCTTGCTTTGCTGTCATATTTGTCAGGCCTGCCCAAGTGCTGGAACACCAAACACTACAAGGAAAAATGACAAAATGTGCTAGTCCAAAACTACTGCTTGCTGTGACTGAAAACACATTCACTACTCATTTATCTGCTTTATTTACTAACTCTGCTCTACCCTGACTGGCTATTTATTTGCATGATGTCCCCCTGTGATGCAGTTATCAAGTGGACAGAGGTAATTAATGCAGTAAGAACATACAGGAATGAAGCCCCTTGGAAAGGCAAGAGGGAGAAATTCACGTGGATATTAAATGTCTGAGAGGAGGAAAACCAGACAGAAGCATTAATTTTTATATGCATTTGTCATATATTGCTGCTGGCCCTACCAGTTGAGTGTTCTTTGATATAAGCATGTTTCTAAAGAGAGAGCTGGGAATCTTGTGCTGGTAGCTGGTTTATGTAAGTGCACTGTCGGAGTAATTCAGGGAAAAGCTTATTTGAGGAAAAAAGGAAAAAAAAGGAGGAAAGAAAAAGGGATAAGTTTATGGTTTGGTTCAGGAATTCTCCTCTGGAGGCAAAACATTGTGCTCAAAATAATGGGAACCCCTGCTTGGAGGTATCTCTTAGTAAGAAAGAGCTGTAGTTTAAAATTGGAAAGCTAAAAACACTACCCTAGAGAAAGTTATAACACAGTGATGAAAGACTGAGATGCATTTCTGCAACAACAAGAAAAATTCTTCTGTGGCTCTAAACCAGTGCCATTATAAATCTAGGAACATTTGTGCCCTAAAGACAGATGCTACTACAGCACCACATACCAACACAACTGTGGAAATCCAGACATGACAGCAGAAATAGAATATCCTGAAAAAGAATTCCCCCCCTGGAAGCTAATGAAGATCTGTGCCATTTCACAATGATCACTGCAAGCCTCACCATCAATGTTTTAAAGGTTGGTGTGTTCCCTGCTATGCTTGCCAGTGAGGCATTTCAACACTTGCCACATCTTTCTGTGGTTTAGTCAGATGTGTTATTCCTTTCTTTGTGGCAGCTTTGGAAGCCCATTCCTCCTGAATGACAGGTGAAAGGCTGACTTGCTACTGCCTGCATTTGAGACTCCCCCACTAGGAGAAGGCTCAGAAGGAGTGAGGAATCCACAGGTCATGATGATTTGCACTAGAAGTCATCCAAGGTGGCTGCCTTGATATCAGAACTGATGGCATCATTCCTTTTCTACATTGAGAGGGTATCTGCACAAAGGTTTGACCATAAGAAATTCATCATTTTACCACATCATGCCACTACATTTCCCTCCTTTATCAACCAACAAGGGGTTCATGGAAGTGAGAAAATTATTGTGGGACAAAAATGAAATTCAGTCAATTGGAATATGTTAAAAACCTATCTTAATTAGAAAAATATAGTAATCATGTAAAAGAAATAAATTTGATAGCATCCTTGTGTACCTTTGATGGCATGTCTGAAATCATCTGGTATCTGTTGGTCAAAGAAAAATTAATATTCTCTCTTTTCCCAACCTTAATCCATTACGTCACTTCAATGAATAAACTGTAATTATATTTTAATTTTATATTAATCCTACGGGCACACTTGACCCAAGGTTCACAGGCTTGTGAAATGTAGTTCTCCTGACAGGGGATGGTTGCTTGGGGTGAGTTTGTGTGCATGACTGTCCAGGACCATAATGAGATGCAAGGAGTTATACTGAAAAGAGACTGATTGTGCCAAGCCTAAGTAGGTATCCACATTCTAACATTATAAGAAGTACAGTTGTCATTTGATAAGGAAAATCTGTAATTTTTTTTAATCTGACATGCTATAATGGATCATTCCTGCTCAGCTGTGTGTTTGCAATTGTACCATCAAGAACAGTAACTACACCTCTAGGTGCCTACACCCTCATCAGTCTGTATGCAGCTACCTGAACAGCACCCACAGCAGCCTAATCACTGTTTGATTCCTCAGCCCCCAGTCCATTGCTAAGTACCCATGGCTGATTCATGCAGCACAGAGTGACAAGTCATTGTCTGAGACTGCAGAAAGGCCTCTCAGACCATTCCCTTACCCCACTGTCACCTGGGCAAACCCATCCACACCAGGCTGGGGCTACACTCCCATTTTAACTGGGTGTGAGTATGACCCAAATGACTCCACTAGGGTATGCACATGCTCATATTCTTCACCTTTTAGTTCATTCTGAGAACCTCAAGAAAAGAAGAGAATGCATAGGATACTGAAAATTAGTGGCACTGTAATTAATAAGAAACTATCAGATAGATGTGGTAATTACAATGCTCTCTGGGACAAGGTGTTTAATGGGACAATTCAAAGTACATCCAGGGTGTTTAATCCCTTGGAACTCATTTTACATCTGCTTTATTACAATTGAAATGGGAAGACTTAGGCATTTGTCTTGCTTTCATTGTTCAAGAAATAGAGCTTATAATTATCTCCGTAAAGTAGGAAAGTATTTAAATACTTTGCATTGTATGTATAGCAACAGGGTACAGTTCACAATGCAAATCCTGCAGGACTGTAAAATGCAGGCAGATCAAAAAGAATATTGTGAAGTAATTTCACAACTGAGATGTGGTAAAGTATTATATATAAAAACTTATGCTCTTAAACATAAATATTGTTTTCCTGTCTAGAGAAAACAAAAAAAGAAAAACCTAAGGAAAAAAAACCCTGCCTCCTCAGTTTCAGGGAAAGCAGCAGTCCTTGCCAGCAGAATAAATCAGACAGTAGGAGACAAAAACTATTATAGTTTTGCTGTGTGAAAAAGTGACCTCATTGAAATTGGCTTTAGCATTGTGGATGAATGCCCGATGGCTCGAGACAGATCCAGTTTAGTCAACCTTATCTTCTTCAGGGGAGAGGTTATGAAACACTCCACTGATAAGGTCAGCACTGCAAGGTCAAAAGCACGTGTTGTCATGTCCCAGGCACTGCACTTTTTAATACAAACAAAGAGGAAAAAAGGTATTTTGTCAGCTATTGAGCAGATAGGGACAGTTACATAAGAGAAGGATGGGGAAAAAAAAAACAAAAACAAAAGAAAATTATTGATTCAGCTAATAACTGAAATCAAGGAGCATGGATTCATGCCCCAAGTGTTTCATGTGGTATTTTGCCTCCTGGAATTTTGTTTTAGCCTCTTAGAGCCTTTTCAGACAGCAGAAGCCATCACAGATGACTGTGTTCAATATTGTAAATTCACCCACACTGCTTCAGCTCCTCTGTTATTTGCTGGACTGGCACTGTAAATCAGGCATGGCCAAAGCAGCTAAAGACTAATGGACTGGCTGCCAAGATACACCTGTGTGCCTTCAGATGCTAAACTCTGCAGAGGAAATTCTTTTCAGTGCCATCTGCACCCTTATGAAAAGTGGTATGACAACCCAGCTAAATTATTGCCTGTCTCATTTGGAGTATTATTAATTGCCT
>VZUA01051840.1:1015-14313 GCA_013401035.1 Horornis vulcanius
TCAGGACTGGAGTCTTAAAAAGTTCTCTTATCCAGTCTGACTATAAATAAAAACGTTTGTTGCACCACTGTTGCAGCAGTTCATCAGGAAAAATAAAGTAACTGGGAAATAAGCTTCCAACTTTAAGGATCTTGCAGTAATCAGCTCAAAATACTTCTGCAAGTGATGTGAATTATTAATTCTAATACAGTTTGCACTTGTCAGGTATCAGTTACAAAAGCTGCCCTCAGCTAGCTTTTCCTTAAAGCACATGCTGACACATACTGAATATTTTACTGAAGAGATGGACACCCCAGTTGCAGGTGAAACACACCCAAAAAATTAGGTCCAAAGCAAATGGACAGATTGTTACCACAGCTCACATTTTCCCTGCCCAAGAAAAAGAAACTTTCACTTAAGATGTCTTAGCAGTTCCCAGTAATCCTTCCATCAAAGATTACCTGCTCTTTCAAAAGCTGTTCACAGGCCTCATGCAGCGTTCCTGTCTTTGTGGACACAAAAAGATACTGTTTTTGCAGTGACTCCAGGTGCTGAAGGGCACTGTTCACATCATTCAAGATAGCATCACACTGCTCCTGAAAGCCAGACAAGTAATCCCTCATCTGTCTAGAAAAAAGAGAATCAACAGATAACAGAAGTAAAATTTCCCTTTCTGTATTTCCAAATCCAGCTGCCTGCAGGGACACTGCCACCACTTTTCTCTCTCTAGGAATACGAGATCACTTGCATCAAGCAAGAGTGCACAATAATCAGATGTTCCATCACCTCAGAAATAACAGAGCTCAAGGGTATGGAATAGCCACTCCATTTCCCTGATATTCCTTACAGCAAGCCTACCTAGAAAGCAGCAGCTTGCACCACAGCTGGTCTGGAGCATGTGAGTACTGTCTAAATGGGCACCACAAATACAGTGACTTCTGCAAGCAGCCAAATTCTACCTGCCTTGCTCCCAGGAGCAGTGTAAATTTGGGTCTCTTCTATATAATTTTCAGTTTCCATTTAAAAATTACTTTTCCTCTCCTGAAGAAGCTGAAATTATCTAGAGGATCCAAAACTTACTGTGAGGATTGAAAGAGGCTTAGATGAAACAGATCTGGTGTCTAATTGTCACCAGATTTGTTTAAGGCTCAATGCAGACAAAAACTCTAAATGATAACTAAATGTTATATCAAGCATTCAGCCTATCTAAGCACATTAAAAATTAATTACTCATCGATGTCAGCTAAAACTTCTGAGTTCTACTTTACCACTTAAAAAGCTGCAAGTAAAACAATTCCCTGTATCCACGTACAACAGGCAAAGCACTTATCTGTCTTCCTACTGCACCTTTGGCCTCCTGCACACAGTAGCATACTTGCCATCCTACAAACCACTGCCCATCTTGGCACACTTGGAGCACCTGTGTGCACCCTTAACAACATGTCAGCTGACAAAGTGCAAGCCTGCTACTCCTTTTAGGTTCTTAATGATCAGGTCATGGGATCAGTATATGCCTCACCCTCTGCTTTTAAGAAAAGTAACGTCCTCAAATGTCAGAGCACAAGAGAAAGAAAGCCCAAAAAACAGGCAGAGGAAAAATGGAAGAGAGAATAGAGCAGCATCTCTTTGTGGCCAAGGGCAAGTTTGTGAAGTCTCAAGACAAAAGCCAGTTTCCATAAAAGCCACCAGCAGATTCAGCTAAGCCATTCAGCTGTACTTTAGACTCCCAAGGAGTAACTGTAAAAGTCAGTGGGAAGGGGGTTCTTCTGAGCCTGATGGGAAAGCCAGCTACACAAAAACAGATGAGAATGGCTAGGCTCAAAACTGGAGTTGAGCAAAGTGCCAAGAAATGCAGGGAATGCAGATACAGAATGACAACCACAGTCTCTGGTGAGCCAAATCGTGAGGACAGAAATGACCACCAATCATATCTGCTTACAGTCTCATCCTCAGAGGATGCCATTCCAATAGCAGCAGCAATTGAAAAATCATAGGAAAGCTCTTAGATTGCTCTTGTCTACAGCCCAGTCTGTAAGCTAAAACTAATTTCCATCTGTCTAAATATACTGGGCAGTTTGGAGGGAAATCTGCACGCCCTTTAACTGCTCTGCCACCTGGGCAATGGCCTTTGGGAGTGAGGCACACAGCCTTGGAAAGCTTCATGCTCCAACACATTCCCCCATTCCCCGCCAGCTGAATGTGAACACCTGCTAACATTAATGGACAAGATGAAGTCCTTCAAGGAACTGCTTATACTGAAAAGAACTGAGGAAGAGCACATACCTATACTTGGCACCTTCATCTTGATCCATCTGTGTTTGCACCTGAGCAAACCAGGAGAAGAACTAGAAGAGATTTTATGGTGTGAACAATATAGATATCACATGCAGTCAATTAAAAAAAAATCAAATCTATGATCTATGAAATGAAGATGAGCTTTTGTTAAAAACAGAGCTGTTTCAGAATTCAGTTATTAATCTAAGAAACAAATTCCTCACTGTGGGTCCCTTCCAACTGAAATACTCCATTCTATTCCTTCGCTGAGTTAAAATGGGAAAGACTGAATTTCATCTGGCTTTGTTTGCGCATGAACACGGGTATCACATTAGATGGTGGGGGTCCTACTTCAAGAGCAACACCACTTTACTGAGGAGGGTGCCTTATTCTCACATTGGATTCCACTCCAAATGCAAAAAGTACCTGTCATTTCAGAGCTAAGACTTCAGTGATGTTTTTCCCCCAAGTTCTCCCTTATGCATCTTGAAAACAGCACAAAAGGTTTAGCAAACCCACCAAAAGCTAGGCGAGACACACAGAACCTAACAGAATCCTCTGAAGATTACAGCATCTTGGAGGTCGTTCACTTACCTGCTGTGCTGTTTCAATTCTTTCATCCTCCATCCCTAGTGTTGCAAATCCCTTCAAAAGGACATCCTCTGTGGAGTCTGGCACCGCAGCTGTCAGCAGAACAGGCAGCGACTGGGACGTCAGGCTGCACATGTCCTCAATGGGAAGCTGCCCACAAAACACCACAAGCTTTGGTCAGATAACAACTCACTGAGAACTCGTATGTGCAGCTCTACTGCAAAGCAATCCAAAGCAGATGAGAAAATTACAGGCATCTACTTTTGAAGATGAAAATGCAACTGACATTTTATCTATCAATATGATAATTACAGAATCATTAAGCTTAGAAATAATCTCTGAGATCACTGAGTCCAACCACTACACCAACAACTACAAATTCCACACATTTAGAAACACCACAGAGGAATTGTCAGGTTGTTTTTTTCCCAGACACTCAAGGAAAATTCACGACTGCTGCCATAATTTATTCAGAAGACAAAGAATAGCTCTGCTGAACGGGAATTCTTTAGCCATAATTATTTTGTTTATGTGAGAAAAACTTGGAAAAAATTAACTTGAGATAAACTGTATTTAAGTAAGACCAGAGACTATTAATTAGCCTATATGGAAGAAATTAAGAAAAAAAATACTGGTACATATACTTAACTAATATAATACCCTCTTTAATTACATTATGATGAATTGTATGTTTTCTGAGAACATCAGTAGAGTAAAACCAGAAAAACACTGCTTGACTACAAATTGGTATCTCTCTAGAAAACAACTCACTTTAATAAAGTAAAATATTCCCTGCCTGGCAAAATTAGTCTGACAAAAAAAAGACCAATGAGGATTTCAACTATTTGAGAAAAAACAGATTGCCATACATAGTCCAACTTCCACACACCTCTCTGCCCTGCCCCCCAAAGGAGGGCTGACCCCAGCAGGGGAGACAGAGTTTCTCTCCTGTCTAATACAGAGGGAAAGGAGAATCCACCAGAGCCTGATGTTTCAGGACAGCTGAAACACCACTGTCCTGATCCCCTGAAAAACCCAATGTCTTGGCTTTGCTGTTTTCCTCACTGGCAAACAGAGTACCTTGGCCTTGTTGCAAAGCTGGTTTAGATCCTTAAGAACATCCTCTGACAGCAGGACATCCTCTACAATCACTTTGGATGCCTGCCAATATTTACTTTTTACACACTGCTTACACAAAAAAAAAGAAACCAGGAAGAATTAAATGAAACAGGTGCATTTGAGGAAGGAATTGCTTTATAATCTTCCTTTTGCAGTTCCGAGCACTTGCTGAGAGCAAGCTTTGTTGATTTTATGGCACTGTATCTTGCACTACGATCCTGTTTAAATACAAAACCTCTCCTGAAAAGCGCAGTTAGGAATGCAAGCATTCTGTTCCACCTCCCTTTGCAATCAAGGGAGCGTTCATAAATAATCACCTTGTCAGAGGCTGGAATTTTATACAGTGGTAGACCATGCCCTCTACGGTGCCCACACATTATCAAGCTTTTTACCACTATTCCTGGCATTTCTCAGTTCGTTCAAGGAAACAGTTCGTACCAGGAAATAACGCTGGCACCAGCAGCTATGCATTGGTAAGGATCAATTTAAGAGGACCAAAAGAATGAACTCCACGATTAAAGATCCTAACTTCAAGAGGACAAATGCTGATGGACTGAGGGAAGCAGAGAGGACAGGCAGAGAGGACCCGATGGATTCTCTGGGGAAAGTTCCCACGGCTGCCTACAAACCCCTGCCAGCCAGGGCGGGCAGGCAGCATGAGGCTCCTCGGCAAGGCTCCCGAAGAACGAGCCCTCCCGAGGGATGAGGGGAGGCTGGGGACGCGGCTGCGGGCGCGACCCAGAACGCAAAACGCCGCTGAGCCTCCTAAAGCCCGGGGACAGCCGCGGCCCCGCAGGCCCAGCCGCTCTGGGCCATCACCCGCGTCCGTCTGCCGACGTGGCACCGCGGCCGCTCCCGCCCTCGCTCCCGCCTTCCGCCCCTCCGGGCCGGGCAGCGCCGCCGCCTCACCTCGGCAGGCACGGGCAGGTTCTCGGCCGCCGCCTTCAGCTCCAGCACCGAGTCGGTCTGGCGGTCGCTGAGCGGCGCGGTGGGCTGCGGGCGGCGGTCCCAGAGACTGAGGCGGTCCCGCACGTCCCTGCCCGCGGGCGGGGGCTCCGCGGGCGGCGGCTCCAGCATGCTGCCGGCGGCANGGAACGCCGGGAGCGGGGCGGCGCTTCCGGGGGAGGCTCGGGGCGCGCCGCGCCGCGTCGCGTGGCAGTGGCGTCATGGGCACGGGGCAGAGAAGTGCGTCATGAGGGGCGGCCGCCCGGGATGGCGCCCCCTGGCGCGTAGGAGGAGCGCGGGCGGCGGTGGTATTCCCGCGTCCCCAGGTGTATCCACAGAACCACGGACTCGCCTGGAAAACACCTCGCATCGTCCAGGCCAACCTGTGACCGAACGTCACCATGGCAGTTAGACCATGGCACTGAGTGCCACATCCAGTTAGTCATTGCTTAAACACCTCCAGGGACGGTGACTCCACAGCATCCCTGGGCAGCCCATTCCACTGTCTAATGACCCTTTCTGAGAAGAAATTGCCCCTGTTGTCCAACCAAAACCTCCCCTGGTGCAGCTTGAGGCTTTGTCCTCTCCTCGTGTCGTTGGTTTCCAGGGAGAAGAGACCGACCCCCACCTGACTGCACCCTCCTTCCAGGCAGTTGTAGAAGTCATAAGGGCCCCCCGAGCCTCCTCCAGGCTGAACAACCCCACCTCTCCCAGCCCCTCCTCACAAGAGCTGTGCTCCAGACCCTTCACTAGATCCACCGCCCTTTCCTGGACACACTCCAGCACCTCAATGTCCTTCCTGAACTGTGGGGCCCAGACCTGGACAGAGCTCTTGTCAGTACAGGGGCACAGTCCCTGCCCTGGTCCTGCTGGCCGCACTGATGCTGATACAGCCAGGATGCCATCAGCCTTCCTGGACACCTGGGCACACTCTGGCTCATAGCCTCAGCTGAGATCCTGAACTACTATTTCACTGTTTTGTTGCCTTTGGGACTTATCAGTCTATTCCAGCCCATTTTGTCCAGCTAGCCCTCTGCAGCTTCCCCACAGATTAACTGGTACAGTGCAGCTACTGTCTCGCCAAAGTGGCAGATTCCTCATCCCCCCCCCCAAGTTAGTCCATGACATTTGTCCTACCACACACAATCTCAAAAAACCCACTCTGCTTACAACTGTGATAAATTTATCCTGTTGCTACACAAAACTAAGCTAATTGATCTGTTTCAGACCAAACAGTTTCTGTAACAGGGGGAAATGGTCTTGCTGTTTAAGAGATGCCAAAGAACAGAAAAAAAACCTGTGGTCAGTGCATGTTATTCAGCCACAAGTCACAGGAACACAAGCTTTTAACTACAAGAAACTTTAGTATGCCTTGTTAAATAACCAATGGAA
This sequence comes from Horornis vulcanius, assembly GCA_013401035.1. NCBI lineage: Eukaryota > Metazoa > Chordata > Aves > Passeriformes > Scotocercidae > Horornis > Horornis vulcanius. The sequence continues at coordinate 7,316 of VZUA01051840.1, forward strand.
CAGTTCAATGTTAAATAACATAGAACAGTTCAATGCCAGCAACAGATTTCCTTTGTTAAGCACCTTGAAGTATTTGAAACTTCAAAACTGAAAACAGTTCTAAGTCATCACATTTTACATTTTATTGCTTTTAATAGGCTTGAAAATGTAAAACATGTACTTTTCTTACATAGCATATAAAAATATTTACAATTTTTTTTATTAAAGCACAGTAACAATTGTAAGGGAAAACACTGCACATCAGCATACCCCTATATATAGAAAATGTTTTGCCTTAGGAAAGAAAGTGCCTTGTGCATTTTAAAAAAATCTATTTGTGAATTCAAAATTAGTAATTTTGAGTATAGCAATTTTGATATCACAATGAAATTTCTTTAAGTGGAATGCATGATTCTATGAAAAATGTGTAAAAGATTAACACAAGACCACAAAAATCCAAAGCTACGGATCCTGCTTTGCTGCCCTCTGTAAACACAGAGAAGATCCATCCTACAACGTGCATCTCACATATTCCTTTATTCCTGGAATTCAACAGCAGCACTTAAGAAGTTTGATATAATTGTTGACTTAATAGCCCTGAAGTTTTGATATACCTTTAAGCCTAAAGGTAATGTCTATAGAAGCTGTGGTTGATTTCTACATTAAGTGTTTCCTTGCATGTAACAGCAACTTGAGCCTCTTTGGTATATGAAAGTGTTCAGTAGTTCTGGACTTGGGTGTCTTTTTAAAGAAGGGAAGCAGTCTTTACAGTAGATTGAGTTTTGGAGGGGTTGGTTCTTGTCACATACGTACATGACAGAGCCTGACTGCACAGTGTGAAATAGCCAGTAACCAATAGTTCTTTCCAAGGATGGAAGAGGCATGGAAAGTTTCTCTGCAATATCAGCAGATGGGCATGAACTTGTTTGAACTTCATTCCTACTTGCAATTTCCATATGAATATATTGAGGAATCACTTATGCTGAAATCAAGATTATACATTGGAAGAAAAAAAACCACTTTCTTCAAGCTATGCAAAACTGTCAACTGTGGCAACCACACTTGCTAATGAAGCTGTATTATTCCCAGAAAATTATGCAGACATCTCAGGACTCAGAACACAGGAAAGCTTCAAAACCGGAAACAGNCCTTCCTTTATGGAAATACAGAAGAAAAAAAAAACCTGTTCTTCGACTCTTATAAAACACTATGGTTTGAGACTCATATGCATGAAGTTGCATTGCAAATCTTTACATTCAAGAACATTGAAACAGTTGACAGAAGGTATTCCATCATGTTTGCTTCAGTCTGAAAAACAGTGCACATCTCCACTGAATCACGTGCACAAACCATGGTTACAGCAGCCAGTTTGCCTTAAAATCACTTCCAGGTTCTTCTCATTCAGTCCTGCAGTGACCTCTTCCTTTGGCCAGCAGCTCAGACAATAAAGAGCAAACACTCAAGACAACTTGCACATTGCTCTAAACTCAGAGAGTACATTAACAGAATTCTGTACACAGCTCAGCATGTCAGGCATCCAATTTCTTCAGCTGTTCATATGTCAGAAAGAACTGGCACAGCTGATTAAGGAAACCTGTTTCCTGTTCATGCAGTGAAAACTGGTCACTTCAGTGCTGAAGGTCAGCTGCATCTGTGTGCAGCTGTGTTCTGCTCCTTGTTCCTTCCTATGCTATGCTGCACATTGACCACTTTTTTACACAACAGTAGGCAGAACAATGAAACTTGCTTTAAGGCTGGTGATACAAATTACTTTCCCATCCCTCTTCCTCAGGATCTTAAACCCAGGACTGAGGAGGCAGGACAATACTGCAAAAGCCCTTAAGAGTCTTTACTCACTTAGCTTTGAAGAGCTAACGAAGATTTATTTGTTGTAAAAACCATTTCTACCAACCCACTCCCCAGGGCTCTGATCAGCTGTCTCTTGAAACAAAGCCAAAATTGTGAGACCAAGATACACAAGAAGATTGCATCAGTAACTTCCAACTGTTTCCCCAGTTCTGGAAATAGCCCCTATTCCTAATTCACCAGGTGAACTCTGATTAAAACTAAGCTCGCAACAAAGGAAATGGATAGGTATGAAATTGGAAAAACAGAAAATTATTTTGTAAGATCATATTTTAGTACTGACTCTGTGTGAATCACAAATTCAATCTGACTGGAAGCAGTTGACTAAAAAAACCTGTCAACTGCACAGTTTTCCATTCATAAAGAAAGTGAATATCTGTGCTGATATGACACTTCCCACACAAAGTAATTCTGTAAAAAACAATACCTGCTGTTGTATGGCTAACTTAGTCATTTTGCACNAAGAAAAAAAAAAACCACCACCATAACAAGAACACACTTATATAATTCTTTTTTAGCGAGAAATCCAGACAGCATCTCAGCTAATAAGATTGTACCAGACAAGGGGGTGGCTTACTCCTGTAACTGTAATTTAAATTTATTGTCTGACAGATAAATACATTTCATTAGATACTTGCAGTTCACATTTGGCAGCCCCTTGAAATTTGCTGTATGTAAACACGTAACTAACATTTGGCAGTACCTTGAAATATTTCGATTTGCTTTATGGACCTAAAAAAATTCACTGGACAACGTAAGCTGGACTGCTCAGTCAACAGTTGGACAGCAACAGCTTACTATCCATTCTTCTCCATGTAAAAGGCCACCATCATGGTCCCACCTCATGCCAAAATTAGACTTGAGAAACCAAATCAAAGTAATCCAAATCAGAGGCTGACCTTGCCTCTGGCTGTATTAGGCTTTCCATTATGCAGTAAGCAACATAGAAAACCATCTCCAGAAGATCTTGTTCTTCAAGGACTGACCTATGAAACGATTTCCTGTCAGCCTGACATAGTGCAAAGATGAGCAAGAGTGCTGCTGAGAGCCTTCCTCTCCTCATCCAAGCACCCAAAGGAAGTAAGGTTCTGCAGCAGACATTAAATTTCTTTCTGTCCTTCTGTCAAGATAGTAGATACTTTTCACACTTGGGTGCATTACTGACAGCGTTGTCCTTTTAAGCATTATGGCAAAAGGCATATCTAAGTTATTAGGGAACACAGAACAATTTTGAGCTCTACAACAAAATCATTGCTTGGTGGCAGCAGTTTCTATTTATGATCATACACAAACTACTTACCTGTAACAAGCAATCCAAAGTGCCTTTGTAGACTGAGTGTCCCCCATGTTTTTGGCTTTTCTGATTCATCATACGTGTTCTTACAACATCAACTGGGTTGGATGCAAGGGCTCCAGCCAACCCACAAAGAAAACTGGAACTAGTAAAAGAAGGGTTTAATGAAATCTGCTCTACCACACAGATGTACAAGATTTTCCCCTTCCCAGGAAACACACAATAATAATGACTGCTTAATGTTTTTAGTTGAAAAATTAAATCAGCTAATGGATGTGAAAAGTTACTTTTCATTTACTATAAAAGTGCAGTTTTGAAGATTTGCTGTATAGCCCTTAGATACAGTATGGTTGAAAAGATGCTTGTGCCCCTGGGAATAATATTTGACTATAAATTTCTTCTAACCTGAATCACTCAACTGTGCAAATTGAGATCACCCACAAAACAAATTTCCATATTTCAAAAGAAAGCTAAATCCAAATGCTAAATAAAATTGGCTTCCATGCTACATGCTACCATTTGAGGTGCTATTACATTAAAAGTTATACACACATCTGAAGTATATTTACATCTAGACAGATGATAGAGAATTCAAGAGTCTCATCTTCTTGTAGCAAGTACTAACCAATCATGAGCTATACAACCAGTGACACAAACTTACAGGAAGTGAGTATATACTGTATCTCCCATATATCCAGACATAATTATGTGCTTCTTGGTAAGGTCATACACTGGCAGCTCCACTCCAACAACAATAGCAGCTCTCTGTGCAGTCAATGATACCCCCTGGCAAAAGAAAGGATACAGTTCAAGTTTAAAGTCAACCTTTGTGCACTGTTAGAAAATCCAAGCTCTTACAATACAAAGCAAAACACCACAAATGTCATAGGAACATTGCAAAATTCAAATAAGGCTAATTAGTACAAGTCTTAGATGTATGTGCTCCAAAAACACAAGTCTGAAATAACAGCTAAATCACTTCTCCACACAGAATGGCAACTTCAGGTCCTTTAAGTTATTTTCTATCCCTGCTTAACATCTCATTTCTTACATCAACAGTCAGCTAAAACCTCAAAACCAGAATTCCTCGGCTGCTAGCTGAAAAACTGACAAAGTAAGGAAGATGAACAGAAAACTGGAGATCAAGAAACTTTGTGAGAAAAGCACACATAATAGAAAAACATTCCTATTTTCCCGCTGTTTCAAAACAATTGTCCATTTTGGTTCTTCAGTTACACAGTCATTGACTATAACTGGCCCAAGTGACAACCTGTAAGACTGTACACAAGAATTCCTGAGCTGGAGGGGATGCTCAGTACTTCCTTTGCTTCCAAATGTTCTTTAGCATATGTTTTAAAACAGATGGAGCCTACAGATTGAGATGTGTCATGCAAAGGGTAGTTGAACTATTCCTAGAACCAGTCACCCTAATTGAATCCTACATTTGTCTTCCCCCTCCTAAATGGCAGCTAATCCTCACACGCAAGCCTGGCTGTAACCCTTCACCAAAAAGCAGAGACACCAGCAGTGAAGCAGTCATGACAAGAGACAGATATTACATGCTCCNAACACCGTAGGAATACACAACATTCAACTGAGCAGAGAAAGTAGTTGAAGTGTAAGATACAGTTCAAAAAAAACTTGCCTTCCATAATCCTTTAGCACCTTCCTTTTGGTAGATCTGTATGAAGTTGCCCATCATTCCTCCTTGAATCATTCTACCTTGAGCTTGCATTCTGATCTGAGATTCATTTGAAGATACAATTAAAAGATAAATATAACCAATAGCATAATAAAACTAAATTAAACTATTAAGTTACAATTGCAAGTAGTAAACTCAATTTCTCTTTGAGTATAAAAGCAAGAGCTGACATTATCACAACTATAGTACAATCTTTTGCCTTAACTATCCAAATGCAGCTGCTAATTTTGAACAAGTATGTGGCAGAATTCTTAGCTGCGTTAAGTCACTTCTATTTCTGTATGGGTACACTGCTCCATTTAGATAAGACTGGCAGATGGGTTCTGCAGGATGTCCTTTACAGTGTTCTCACAGGAACATGTTGAAATGAAAGGTTAAAAAGATTAATGTTTCAGCCACTGAGAACCATGGTCTTTAACCCTGTAGATTTACAAGAACATTCTTAAGAACATTCTTAGGAACCTGCCAAGGTAACTTCCAAGTACAAGTTGTCAACAAGTGACTTGGTAAGTGGACATAATTTTAGGAAATAAGTCATTGAAGCCACACTTGAAATACAAGCTTATGTTTGAAATGCCACTACATAACCACCCTAGCACTATGAAGGATTAAGCTTATCAGTAGTTTCAGAAGAACACAGTTTTCTTGACTTCCTTTTCATTAGGAGCAGCTGTATAAGTCACAAGCTCCAGTTTTACAAGATAAATACCACCAACTTTTTCAAGTAACTTACTATGACTGAGCTAACAGATTCTTAAAGAGGTGGTTGTTTCTCTAATTCACTTTGAATGACCGATGCTGAAACACCATTTCCTTGGAACACAGGTTTGCAAAGCCTCTCTACAGTATTAAGGAATCATACAGTAAAAATAGCATTCACTGGAACTCTTGCCTCTGCATTGATCTTCACCTATTTTGAACTCTAGAAACATCTAAGTGTAACAGTGTTACCAAGAAGTACAAATGAAATATGCAGTGTGGCTTCCACACAAACACGACTCAAAACGAATCAAAATTATTCTCCCCCCACAGAGGGAAAAACGTGGATCTAACTACCCCCCCAGCCTTCACCTTCCTCATGCATACTTCCAAATTATTAGTATGGACCAGAAAGAGGTTCCAAGAATTCAGGATGTTACTGATTTTTTAGAAGTTAAGAGATGAGAATAAATAGGGCTACAAAACAAATCCTATACTCATGAGGAGACTCTGTTTTTACTTCAGGAGAGAACAAAAACTAAAAGAGACGAGCACTACATAATTACCTTCAAGACATCTGTAGGGTTGGCAATAGATGACGAGATTACTCCCGAAAGAACTCCACACAGAACATTCATCATGAGGGTTTCATCTATATTACAAAGAGTTTAGCTGCAGATTTACAAAGCTTAAGATGCATTAGGACAGGATGATGCCTCCCCTCATTGAACCAGAGAGTGCCAGTTACAGAAGCCATAAAACCTGCTCGGACGTGTTACCCTCGCTGACTAACTTTGTTGTAACTGGTATAAGGAATGTCTTCTCCGTAGACTTGTTCAAATGCTACAGTAAAATACCAAATAGAAACAATCAGCTCCAAGCCAATCAGTCCCCAATTAAATAGAAAATAACCACTCACCTTCTGGATGCTCAACAAACATTCTTTTTAAACTCTGGTAAGTGCCTATTTTTATAGTTCCATATGAAGCTTGCCGTAGCATTGCAGGTGCAATCCTGTAAAAACAAGCAGCAATAATGTTTATGCTCAAGACCTCAAAAACTCATCAGAAAATTCTTCCTAGTGCAGAGATATCTAGCAGACACAGGTTTGTTCATTTAAATCAACAATTTAAACTCACTGTAAACAAAACAAGCTTTGAAACTTTTTAGGTTTTGGGTTTTTTTTAAATACAGCCTGTAAGAACATGAATGAACTGTGAAGGAATTATTTCTATTAGACCATGCTTCAACTTGTAATCTATAAAATAGCTGGCAGTCATGTCTGAAATGTAGTTTCTCCACCATCCTGCATGTTTTGAAGAAAAGCATGCTCATATATAGACAAAGGTAAACTCAGTTTTAATTCTGAGAGATAGAATGACCATAGCAGCACTGTAGAGAATAACCTTATTCTTAGCTCTTTTGTTCCATGTAGGTTTTGTTGTTTGAAGTTTTTTT
>VZUA01051842.1:6063-20077 GCA_013401035.1 Horornis vulcanius
CAGTTTTAAGGTCAGTTTCAATGAAAAAGAAGCCCATGACATGTGATTATGAGGGATAGTATGATCTTCAGATGTGTAAATAAGAATGAAGTAGACAACTGTATACTGCTCAACTGATATGAGCTAATTGGGAATTTTTTCCTGACACCCTTCATCAGAAAATTCAACATTATCAGAGATGAAGTTTAAATAAGAATTNTTGTTGAATAACATGTAAGAGGAAAGAAATGGTTAACGGCTCTACAAAGGTTTGAAAAGGCTAAAGAGCAGAGCATTGAAAGAGGATACTGGAGGTAAATGTTATCAAAGCCATAGGTCAATAGCTTTCCCTCCTGCCTACATCATAAAAACACCAAAAACAAGGTTTGTATGTTTTCTTAGCTTATTAAACTAACAGAAGCGCAACAAAACCTAACATGAAAATCACTAGACAAAGGATTTCTAATCAAAATTAAGGGAACACTCATTATCCATTGGAACAACTAAACTGGGATTACTGTAAATCAGTAATTTTTTGCAGCCCTTCAGATGACATACTTTCCTAGAAGGCATGCTTGCAGCTCAGTTACAAACAGGGGACTCAATACTGAATTTCTGCAGGGATGTCCTGCAGCTCGTACTGTGCAGGAGGTTCTCACAGCTCCTGGGTTTACCCTATGAGCATGGAAAAAGAAGAAAAGCAGCACTCAAATCACTGCTGTGGTCAGGCAGCTGCCTTCTGTAACCAATACATGTTTGCAAGAATGAGCATCACTTAGCAAAGGACCTGAGAGAAAGGAAAAGGGTCATAGTCTGCAGTGTGAAGCACTCACTGAAGACAAGAGATGATGTGCACAGGAGATATTGTGAAACGAGCACAGCCACACCACCTACCTTACTACGGGCAAAGCACTTAACCTTTCTATGCAAGTGCTAAACAAGAAAAAAGGTTAGCAGATTTCTTTTAATGGTAATAAATCAGATTATAGGGAAACTTGTCTGAACAGGACCCCGTGGGTGAAATTATTTTAGTTCACAACTCACTAATGTCTCTGGGGGAGCAGAGGACAAGCTAAAACTTGAACTACAGAGAACTAAAAGGGAAAGAGAATCAAAACACACCCTGCTCTCAAAACACTGAACACTTGACATCATAAGAAAGACCCTTTCCCATACAGACCACCAGCACCTTACTTTTCTTTCCTGCCCAGTCAGTCTTTCTGCAAGTGTAACTGCAACCTTAGCTTTTTTTAACTATCACACCTGCCTGATAAATTGTTCCTCTTAAATCCATAGCAATAATGGTTTTCCCTTTAAGCTTCAGATTAAGATATACATTCTAGCACATTGCCAATCTTTGCATAACTCGTGTTTCAGGAAAGCAGACCTATTCGTAAATACAGATCAAATTGTGAAACCGTATTACAGTGTAAGAAATTTTTCTTAATCTAGATGAAAAACCTCTCTCCTTAGATCATATAGATCAATCATAATCAACGTTTTCCATTAGTATCAAATAAGCAATCATCCTCCTAATTTATTAGGAATTCAACAAATATAGCTAATCTGTATATATTCACCTCTCTCCAGCCTTAGACTGCAATTTTTTAGGCTAGAGACTGTCTTTTCCTGAATTTTTGGAAAGTGGTCAGCTAAGTGTGGGCACTGGCATAAATTAATAGTGACATAGTCACCAGGAACACTTAAATAAAACTATACTCTGATTTAACTCTGAAGTTCCTCTACCAAAATCCCAAATGAGTAATGATATGCTTTACATTTACCTTATTTTATCAGGAGTTTGCTTCTAACAAAACAACTGAAACCGTACGTGTCCTGCTCATCTACTCTTTTCCCACGCTCTCGCCAATGACCAAGACAATCCCTCTGGCTCAAATGCTGTGGGACAGATTCTTCTCTATTTACTGCTTCTAAGTTCTTGCTACTTTCTTTCGAAAACACGGTATCAGCCAGAATTTAAGAGGGTAGAACATCTTTGGAGAGCTGCTCATTGCGATTACGGGATGCTTAAGGCAACAGATGAAGCAATGAAATTATTGCATGGAAAGAGAACATGCCAAGGAGCACCAAGGACTGAGCTGGCAGCTCAGGAGAAGAAGAAAAAGAACTTCCCAGGCATGAGGAGCCTGAATAGAGTTTGCATAACTCAGGAAGAAAGTTACTGAATCCGCTAAAGCAAGGACTCACATGAAAGAACAGAAATTGTTGGGATTTTTTTTAACTTCCTGTTTGCTTAAGAGTTCTAAGTTTGCTCAATGTAGAAACTTAATTTTCTAGTTTTTATTCAAATAAACTTTGCCTTGTTTGAAATTCTAAAAAAAAATCATCAACTTCAGTCTAACTTCAGTTAGAATACAATACAATATAAGAAAAGTCTGCCTGATGCAGAGTCCCATCAGGGATGAGTTGACTGTCCCCACCATGAGAGCAAGGAGGGAGAGTTTCACACTGGGAAGTTTCACTGCCGTCAGAAGTGGAGCAGGAAGTGTGAAAGAAGGAAAGGAGTGGAAAAATACAAGATATTTTGACTGGAAACAGGCTGCCTCACCTCCCCACACACCAAATGTCCTCCTGCAGGGAAGACAGGTGCAAAAGAGAACAAACAAAAGAGAATGAAGAGGAAAAGCAAAGAGCAGTCAAAAGTGAAATGAAGGATAAAGGAAAGCTGGGAATCATGACTTTGCTGTTAGCAAAAGAAAAAAAACAGAGTAACAGAACTACACAAGATGGTCTTTCCTTCCCATCATCCAGGCAACTCCGTCATCCTACACTGAGTCAATCAAGTTACTGTGATACTGAGTCTCAGAGCAATGAGACAGCAATTGCTCACATGAGATGACATGAGAACACCCAAGACAAGTGACAAATGATGGAGAAAAATGTTCCACTGAAATTTGAAATGGTAAAAAATACACATCACACATCAAAAGAAGTCTTTCTTGAAAAATTGTATTAAAAAAAAAAAAAAGATGATAAAAGCTCAACTCTTTCTTAACCCTAAGCACCTGGAAATGAGAAGTGCTTCTTAAAAAGCAGTTTCTAATGCCTCTCATCTCCCCATAAAAAACAAAAGTTAGAATGGGCCAATGCTGTAAGGTAAACACAGTTGCTGTTGCTGGTACAACTCTGATTTTAACTTTAAAAGAATTAGTTTATACAAAAAAAAGTCACAACTGCCTTTTTCTTTAGTCACAAAGTCTGTCTTCATTTAAGTTTTTAGGGCCTGCTGCAAGCTGAGATAAACTGCACCTCAAAAAGGACATTATAGTTGGGGGAAGTAACGCATCACAGTCTTTCTTACCTTTTCTTCCAGTATGTCAGCCAATATTTCCCTGCAAACAGAGCTGAACAATAGGCAATAGCAAGTCACAGTTTTCAACTTCTCCATTCTTTTAGATGTCCTTACTGTACACATATTTCCCAAAATTAAGTAGTGAGAATGTCATTAATGCAATACATAAAGGCAGGAGAAAGTAAAAATTACAATCATGTGGCCAAAAAATTCTCGAATTGGGAATCTAGGTTTGCTTCTTCTCCCAGAGCCATATATGAGCAAGCATCAGAATAGAAGGATGTGTCACAAGGGTTTCACCAGGGGTCTGTCCTGGCTGCAATACACTCCAGCATTTATTCCATGATTCAGAGAGTGCATATTAAAATTACGGATGGCAAGAACCTAGAAGGAAATGAACCTGTTGCAAAGGAAAAAATACTGTGGACAAAATCAAATAATACCTGGGGAAAAGAAAACAGAATACATCCCAACAGGGACAAGTTGAAGGTATTGTCAGAGCAAATGAACCACATAAATATGGAACAGGAGACAGCCAATTAGAAATCAGTTGTGTAGAAAAGGACCTTGAATGAAGTAAAAGAGAAGCCAAACAGAAGTCAAACATCAAGCTGTAACAGGTTTCTTAAGGTACCAACAGAATTATGCATGAGCCAGAATATCAAATGCAAAATCTGTAAAAGCCCTCTGCCCTGCAAAGCACAGCTGTGATACTGCCTTGTTCTCACAATACAAAAATATAAGTAAGTAAAAATTCAAGTGGGCTAAGTGGAAGGAATGCACAGGAGAGTTGCAAGAACAGTTCCAGGAAACATAACCCTGGAGGAAACACAGAGCAGTGAATTTTTGAGTCCAAACAACTTAGGACTAAAACATGACATGCTAACAGCCCTCAAGCACGTAACTGCTGCAGGGAAAGATTGAACAGTTAGTTTCCTACGTTCATCCAGGAGAAGGAAAAATGTAACAGGCTTAGATTTTAACAGCAAGGTTCCCACCTCAAGCAAAGAGAATTTTCTGTTGGCAAGAATCATGAAATGTAAGAATGAACTGCCTGAACAGGAGGCTGGACAAACCTTCCTTGAAAAAGTCAACTGACCTTGCCACAGAGTAAATGGAGACTCCACATCTTCCTTGCATCCCCATCATTCTCAGCTTGCCTAAATATTGCCAGAAAAAGAGTTAAAATCGTGCATCCTTAAAAGCAATCTCTTCATCATTACCAGCTGGTCTCTTTCACAGATAAAATAACTACGCCTTGCTGTGTTCCTGTTTCTCCCCTCCCCAGATCAGCACACAGGCTGTACCTGGCCCGGAGCAGCTGCCTCCCCTCTCCGGTACCTGACGCACGTGCCCGGGCTGTCTCTGCTTTCCCTGAGCAACGATCTAGAGAGGACACAACAGCCTTTATGGATGATTAATAGCTACCTTTCAAGGCTTAATGATTTGACTAAGAAACTACATCTTATAGATCAGTCAGCTAATCTAGATTTTGGCAAGCTCTCTTCTGCTCTTTCCAAGAGGTGGACTGAATATTCAGCTCAACATCCCTCCAGCTTTCAGTCATTTTTCTCCATTACCAATCACCTATTCAGAAAACTATTCCCAAGTTGCACCACTTTACTCAACAGATCATCTCCATCTCATTACCAATGGGTAAGCAGAGAAACCTTAATCAAAACAAACTGCCTCTAAAGGCTCAGAAACAATTCAGGAATTATTCCTATTTTACAGTTCTGTTTCCCAGTTTTCAGCTCTGCAACGATGAGAGTGCATTTTATCTAAGGAAGAATACACCATTTTACTACACGTTAGGTAATGCATACAATCCCAAACGGCAGAAGTTCTTTCCTTCTGTTGCTGGAAAAAAGATGAATAATAATGTTAAAATTAGTTACAGCCAGTATGTGGTAGATGGACTGTTGCCATATGGTGGTTATGTAAATTAAGTGACAAAATAAGGATCCAGCATTTATAAGCAACTTTTGCACACTTCAAAAACCCAGCCTGCCTGTGAAATACCTACTGGCTCCCACTTACGGAAAAAGATTACATCAAAAACTTGGGGTTTTTTTCTGAGCATCTGAACAATTATTTCAAGGAAAACCTAAGCCTCTTATTTTCCTAACATACAAAGAATGTCAAGTCTAATCACCACTCCTGTGCATTACACAAAGTAGTCTTGTTCTCCAATTAAACATATATTTTCACTTGGTAAAATTATGTCCCAACTCCACATCACTGTGCTGCTTGCCTGGAAAGGTGCCTGACTGTACTTTGTGGATGACTTAAATGCCCAAACTTAGGACAAAGACGATTTCCTCAAAATCAAAGCCACCCACTTTTGCTGACTAGATAGAGAATTTAGGACCACCTTTAGGAGTCCTGACACTCTACGTGCTTGCCATCAAAACATAAAATGCAGGGACAGCTGGGCAAGATACTTCCTAAGCATCACAGCTCAGTAAACTTTAAATATGTTCAAGAGGCAGCATTTCCGACATCATGGAGGAAAGTGATAATTTAAAGTATTTGATATTTTTTATTATTTCAGTAGGCAGGGACACTAGGTATCAAGCAGATAATTGGATCAGAAAACAAGAAACAGTTTCTTCTAAAGCTGGGTCACTATTTTAAAAAAACTAGTTCTCATTTCTCAGGTTATAATGAAAGCATAGCTCCTGCTATGAAAAATAAAAGTTGAAATTAATTATGGTATGTAACAGCTTCATGAATCCTTGACATACAGCACAGATTAGATTCCAGACTCCTACTGTCCCACCGCACAAAAACATTAGTATTTTTTCTCTAACCATATGCACAGAGGCTAATTAACACAAAATCCTTTTTCCTTACTGAAAGAGGAGTCTTCAGGCTTTATTAGAAGAACAGGAAAGCAATTAACCAAAGATTAAAGGGGCTCCATATGTATGAAGCATGATAGAAATTGCTAAAAGGAGCAGGAGACAGATAACAGAGGATATAACCAAAGGCGGGGAGAGAAGGAGAGAATGAGAAACAGAAGGTTAATATTAAAATCGCAACTGGAGATCTTTTTCAGTAACCTGTTGGAAGTCAGCCAGAGGGGATAACTGTAATGTAGGCACAAGCTTAGGCAAAAGTCTATGGACTCTGCTCAGGTCAGATTACCTGATCATAATGGTCCTTTCCACCCTCATAAATCTAAATTACACATGTATGAAGACAAAATGAATACTAAGCACAAAATCAAGGAAAGATTTAAATCTAAGTTGAACTAAAACACTTACATTATTATCAAGATAGCAAAAGGCATATGTAAAAGGCACTAACTTTATTCTTGACATCTCTAGCAATGTATTTATCCCTCTATCAGTCTTCACAGTAAGTGCTATGTCTCATAGCTGCTTGGCATCTTTCTGAAGAAAGACTACAGGAAAACTCTGCCAAAATTATCATCCTCTGACTCTCCTATCTTAGGGTAATACGGGGTTTGTAACATATGATCTTCTCATACAGATTTCTAGCACTGGAACATTATTTAAAAGCCATAAAAGTTGCACAATTCTGACTGTATCTAACAAGCTATATTCCAGCACAATTGGATGGAGGTGGAAGTCTCAACTTATTCGTACAACCAGGCCTTTTGCCTTATGACAAATTGTAATGCATCTTAGCTGGCTTACTTCTGTCCACACAAAAGTTGGCATTTATCTGAAGTCTTCCCTTGCAGCAGTTACTACAGGATCAGGAAGGGTCAAAAAGGGAGGTATGAAATCATTAGAAGGTCACTAAGTCTCAGGGGGTCCCAAGGCCCTTTGACATGTACTGCTAGAGCTGTCAAAGGTCCTGCCATGAGCACTGACATTACATTACATATTAGATCTACTTAAAAGTCCATTTTGACAGAAAGATGCAAATGTGAACCACACCGATGAGCATGTCGTATACCTCCTGAAATGCCTTGGGTGGATTTATCTGCCTGTAGCTCCATGACAGACCACATCCAAACACAGGTGCTGTTGTGCACCTCACCACAGCTCATATGCTCTCAGTGACTGGAAGGAAAGCTGACACCACAGAGCGTCTCACGGATCTTCAAAACTTTAGGAGTTCTTTAAGGATAGTGACTAATCTAGTGGATCAGCTGACAATGAAAACATGACAGTCAATCTGGCAGGTGCGGCATCCTGTTAGTTCATCTCCGCTGCAGACAAAAATAGTCTGTATGTTGGATGAATAGCTTCTCCCTAATGATTCTCTCTGGCCATCACTGATATTACAACTGATACCACCAAAATCACAATAGCCCTAAAAGAAGAGCCTGTTCTCATATCAATTCTCTTTTCTCTTCAGGCAAAACAGAGTTTATTGGAATAGTGTCATCTTTGTTAAAAATTGCAGAGTACCACTTATCTGTAAGATAGACAGTCTACTCAACTGCTGTTTTCAGCTAAAACAGAAAGATCTGCAAATCCCAAGTGAACAGAAAGGACTGAAAGTCCGTGGTACTGGTAGCATTTCACTCACCTTAAGAATACATAGATCGCAGTGAGAAAACAGTAAAATAATCAAGCATTGATGCAACTCAAGCACCTTCCTATGCTGTCAGACGTCTGTTAGAGACATGTGGTTGTTAGGTGCATGCTGCAGTTGCAACAGCTGTACAGGGACAAAGCAGGGATGGATATGGGGATGGAATGATCTAAAATTCTTCAGAGACTGGAGCATACTCTTTATGGAGCTGAAGCTTAAGCTACTTGCACTCCTCCAAGCTTATAAACAGCAATAGATATGACCTGGTTGAAAGGGGCTGTCTGCAAGCAGACATAAACAAGAGAGGAAAGACATTCCCAGGAATAGAAAATAACACAACTTTCCTTTTTCTCAGAAAGGGTCACAATGTCAAGGAAGCTGGCTAAGATACTGCATTAGTTGCAGGTGCTGTGAAGAGCTGGGGTACAGCAGAAACACCCCAGGGAGCAGCACAGGAGAAACTGGGACCTGACTTCACGACACCAGTGAGCTAGGCAGCCTCCTCACTGATTCAATGCACTCTCATAGTACCCATGCAGTACTAAGTTCTGGTGTGCAATTTAGGCATTCAAGACTTCTGGATGTTCAGAATTGTTCAGAATTGCAGACATAATCACTGCAGAGAGCTCATTTGCAGCAAACTCATCATTTCACATAAACATTAAACTGTGCACTGTGTGAACCCAATAAATCTGACACAAAGGGCTACAGAATGCTGGCACATGCAAATGGGTCCACAGACAACAGATCGGCACCTACGCATTAAATCATGCATGTCCTGAAGAGGTCTCATTTGACTGTGTATGACTAGAATAACCAAGCTTACTGCAGATATTTTATTTAGTATCCATACACATTTCTTTACAGGCAACATCAGAAGCTCTGAAAAAGAGGAGCTCTGATGTGGCACTACGAGTTTTAGCCATCATCCAAGACACAGAACAGTCTCTATACTGTATTCTGACCTGTATATGCCTCATTATAGCTACCAACACAGTATTGTATTCCTTGCAGTTACTGGTCAGAATATGAGATACTGGGGTATTTTCCATTTTGAAGAAGAAAAAACAAACAAAAAAACCCAGCAGTAACAACAACAACCACTTCAAGACAAAATAATACACCACAACCACACAAAATGCTCATTTGAAAAACACATTAACTGCTTTTCAATTAATATTATTCTCTTTCTTTTGGCAGAAACTGTGTTAACTTGAAATTAGGTGGTCATCTATACCAAAAGTATAAAAGAGATAGTATCTACCTGTAGACATAACCCATGTTTCTCCTTTCCAAACAGTATGTCTGGGAATAGGATACCAGGTCTGAAAACAACACACTAACAGATCCTAAATAACACAACAGTGCAGAATTTTCTATTTAAGATAAGTCTTCCACCATTCCCAAGATAAAGTTTCTAAATTTTAAAAGGTGGAGGTAATTTTGTGTTCAGCATTTTGCTTTTTAAATATAAAGGTAAGTTAAATGAAGCTTAAAGGAGGTGAAAGACATTAGAAAATTACAATTCCTCTCTTGATATTCAGTAAGGGACTAAATAACAAAAAAGGAGCTTAAGTGCTGTTGAGCTGCAGAGGTTTTAATGTGCTAATTTTGAGAGAGCATCTTGGTAGATGACACCTAACCCCGCTACAGTGCATTGTCCCCAGCTATTCCACAGCCTTGGGGACACTGAGCAAGTGCAATCAAGCAAACCTGAAGTCTTTGTCCTTACAAACATCATTCAAGAATTTCAAATGTCACAACCTAGGAGCTGCTTACAGATATGTTATTAATGACTGATTCCTGTGTCAAAGGCCTACGGCCAGCCTCCCACAGTAAGCTGTCCTCGCTCTTTGCACATCCACCTCTCCTCCCAAGGATGCGCTCCGGAAGGGCCGTTTGGAAGCACCGGGGGTCGCGGCCGGGCTCCCTGCTGCCACCTGGCGGCAGCTCCGCCCGCCACATCCGGCCTCAGGCGGACACAGGGAAAGGCCTCCGGCCAAAACAGCTACCATACACACAGAAATCACGGATTTGCATGCCATTCTCCCCAAGTCAGAACAGCAGCAGCAGCTCAGGCGGCGCAGGGTGACTGCCCACCTCACCCTTTCCATCCCAGGAAAGGACCAAGGTGTGCTCCAGCTATTCTTGGCGCTGATCCCCCCCCACCGGTGTTCAGGCTCCCTTCCTCAAAAGCCAGTTGCAAAACTGAAAAACCTTATTCCTAAGCTGCTCCCACAGAAAGATTTTCCTTCTGCTGCTCTGCTTGCATCCACCACTCCAAACGTGAGATTTCTTCCAGGCTCAGGATCTTCTGACTCCTCTTCCAAAGCCTCCCTGGTCCAGGGAAGAGCATGTGGCATTATGGCCATGTACAGTCAGAGCCTAATAATAACTATAGCCCTACTGCCCTTCCTGTCCACACACAAAACACTTGCCCAAAGCATTTCACTCTTTATACCAAGGCAAATACAAGAATTGTTTTTTAAGGCAGTGAATGCTGTAGGAATTACCCTGTTCCTCTCACATTCACCTAGCATAAGGCAGGTTCAAAACAAAAGCACCAGCCTCAAGTGCCTTCATGAGTCTTGCAATAGTTACCTTGTTATTCTTATTAATTTTATTTACTGATTGGTTATTTTTTGCTCCCAAGTTAGAAAGTGTAGCTCCAAAGGCAGCAAGCCCCTTAGGACTGGGAAACAAGGATATGGTAATGCTTTAAATTTAGTTACATATTGCCTTCAACCTCTCCAAACAACAATTTAACGACCAAGGAGAAAACAATCCAAGAGTACCACACCACAAATGAAAAAGAAAAATTAAAAAAAAAAAAAAAAAACCACAAGAGAAAAATAAACACTTCACTTCTAATTCAGGCACACAGAAATAGTGAGAAAATAGAGCTGGACAGGGCCTGAAGTTCTCAAGCCATTTATCAGGTGCCTAGTGCAGGGAGAGAAATATTACTTCTGGCAGTTGTTTCTCTAATCTATTTTTAAAGGCATAAATATAAGAGGATCCACATTGTTCCTGCCTGGATCTCTGCTTGTATTTTTCAAAATCACCCTCTAGAAGACTCCATAACCAAAATCTGAACACCCGAATCAGTGGTGTTTGGATCACCTCATCCTCCAAAAAAAAAACCAAAAACACTCACCCAACAATATCAAATGCAAAGTGTTTTCAAAGCAGCTTTCAAAACAGAAACAAACAAAAAATTCTACTTCAAAAATTAGACATTTAAAGAAGCTAACATGATAAGCAGATGGAGAATTTGGGATAACTCAACCACAGCCAAATAGTAAAATATTAAAAATTGAACTAGGAACTACACAGGTGAGTAATGGAAATATAAAAATTAGAGCAAGCACCTTCCACAAGGGAAGAGGCTTTTTATGAAAGAATAAAAAAATTGTCTTGTAGCTCTTCTAATGTAGTTATCAAAGTGACAGATTTTTATCCTTTCCTTCTTTAACAGAACCTTGTTCACATATTAAACCTTACCCCTCAAAAATGTTTAAAAATATATTAAGAATTCTACTACTTTTGGATTATATTTTGCCCTGCATTATTGTTTGGTGTAGGCAAGCAATCTACTAAGATGAGAAAATTAGCTCTAAGATATAAAAACGGGTTTTTTCTGCTCTTCAAGATGCAGAAGTATCTTAGTCTGTTACCAGTCTTGTTTTGAATGCTAATAGCTTGCTGGCCATTTCCAACCATTGTGGGTCAGTCCACAGCTGTGCAGGCACTCAGTTTCAAAGGCACCCTCAACACCTCTCAGTACCTTTTGACAACACAAAATCTCTTTCAGAAAGTCTCAGTCAAAAGATAACCAAGCACCTGACTCTGCATTGCTGTGATCAGTTACTTGCCTTAACATTTACAGGGAGAGAAAACAAAGCAAACATCCTACCACTACACCCAGATAAGATAACTGTAAACTGAAAGACAACTTACTGTAAACAAAAATTTGAAAATAAATTTCAAAGTGGAATATCTCCAGTATCACCTTGAATACCAGAAAAGCAAATTCTGGAGTTAAAATAATGAAACAATAATTAAACAGTAACTCAGAATAGCAAATGCCAGATGAAGTGCAACTTAAGAGGTGCTTTGTAGGTTGTTGTACTGCAAGAACAGTGACTTACACAAACTGAACGGATTACAGCCTGAGCTTCAGGACATTACTGACACTTAAGAAACCAGTCCCTTTCAGTGTCAAACACCATTTTTACAATGCCTAATTTGTTCACGTATGCAAGTCTTCCTTGAGGAAGCAAATGGTAACATTTATGTACAGAGATTTAATAAAAAAGACCAAAGTCACAATCTGTTCATCTCTGAGCAAGGTCAGTAAAGTCATGCACCTTGTTTTCCTTGCTTATACTAATGGGAACAAGTACTCTGAAACAGCAGAGACACCCAATCCTAAGCCTTGTCAACCCAGCCACCACCTAATCTACTATCAGTCTGATACCACGCAGAGAAATGTCTCACTGAGTTTGGAAAGTTATCACCACTTTTATACCTGAGACAAATTATTGACCTCCTTATCTGTCAATATAATGAATACATTTTTGATGGAAAATCCAGCTTTACACATTTAAAGGATGATGCGTCCAGCCTGTTCATTCCTAGGTAGCTGTTTCTTCAAAGAGTGAGTAGCACTTGAAATTTAATGTATGTTACGAAGGAAACTGATTACAATTTACACATCTATTTCAGTCTAAGATTCACTCCACCTGCCTTGCCACAAGACAGTAACTTCAAACAATCCCTTTGTCTGCTGCAGAAAGTCACAAGCTGAGAACTGTAAAACCACAACATCCTGGAGAAGAAAACATCTGAGCAACAGAGTGAAAAAAATGTAAGCACATGCACACTTAAAATCTGCTGCAAACCCCAGACTGTGCTGTTTGGTCTCTGCTCTGCCATGGAGCCCACTCAACTCCTTCAGATAACATCAGCAGCTGTAGTTCATCAAAGCAGCCTGTTTTGCCCCTAATGAAGGAGCTGACTCTCAGGCTCAAAGCACATAAGTAACGTGAAAGAGCAAATCCAGCTCAGCCAAGAGAGCTGAACCAGCTAGCACTGGAAAGGCTTATGCTGAGAACACAGACCAGGTGCATCCGAGTTGCCTTAGTCTGAAACAGCAGGAAAGCATCAAAACAAAAAAATACCACTATTATCAGATGCTAACAAATTTAGTGCAGTGGGTTATTGACACAGAGAACCTAAATCCTATCTGTAACTGAGACAAAAACATCATAAAATCTGCTGCTGAACAGCAACATTAAAGATGAAAAAGCAAATTCTCCTCACCCATCCAGACTTTGAAACAACCATGACAGTACAGTTCCTGGCAATGTAGTGCAACAATATATAGTTTCATCTGTTTTGCAGAAAAAGGTATTTGGTCTAAATGCTATCTAAGGCTTAGGAGATCGTCATTTCCCACTAAATCTTTCAAAGTCAATGACAATGTTTCCTAATTTGAGACATTATTTCAAGTATTCATTTTTATTAAGATTACCAGTATCTTGATAATACCCAAAGGGATCAATGAACCCAAACAATTAGCTTTTCAAATTACATTCCACCTTGTGTCTGTGAAATTACTACTTTAAGACTCTAACTGATGGATATTGTGAAGCAAACTCCCTAGAAAAGGGAACTAAAGCTTCCCCTCTGATGCCCTTTTCAAGATGAGCAGAGAAATTTTATACCCAGCCAACAGTCCCTCTTGCAAGTCTCCTCATTCATACAAACACCACAGCTTCCATTAATAAAATCATTGAGGGCCCATTCTCCTCCACCTGTGATGTTCCAAACACACTGCTCTACCTTTGGTTAACCAACTGTTGGATTCTGTATTCCCACAGTTCACCAAAAGGGAATGATGTAAAATACCTACCCACAGTTCTTTTAGTCACCCCTCAAAACTGACCTCACTGTCTAAGTACTTCAAGGACCCAACCAGTTACAAAAATCCTTCACACAGATTTAAATTCATCCCAAGAGAATCCAATTAAAAACAAATGGTGGTAGTGACCATCATCTAAACAAGATTTCTTTATTCTCCTACAAAACTGAGGAAGCCAAGCACAAGACTTCAAGCCGAATATTTCAGACATTTTACTCTGAAATCTAACATTTCAGACAGAAAAGATACATTAAACATAAAACCAGAAACCATTCTAAAAA
>VZUA01051846.1:14799-36425 GCA_013401035.1 Horornis vulcanius
AGCCACCAAGGACATAAAGCTAAATTTAACATCTGAGAAGCACGAGGAATACATTTATAATGGTTCTGAGATAGGGCATTTTAAGAGCAAACTCTACTGGCTCTAAGGTTCTTTGATGAAGTACAATTCTTATTTCAGGACATGAAGCATCTGAATCCATTTAAAACCATGGGCCATTTCAACCCCACATAGCTCTGCTGATACAAGTTCCTACACTTCCATGAGTTGAGGTTTTGCAGTTGAGGATCGCAGTCACACCAACATGAAATTTCTTTTTAGGCCACTTGACTCTTGCAACAGTCCACCAGTGCCACTTGAGTGAGCACAGAACAGGGTGCTAAGTGGTATGGTTCCACTGTTTCTGCTGTTTTGGCTGCACATTCATTTCTAGAATCACCAGCAGCACCTGTCTCCACTTGCGAGGCTCCCAAAACTGAAGCAGCTTTTAACTTGTTTTTTCCAACATCAGTATAAAATAATAAGCCTGTGAACTAAAAATGGACCGACCAAAAAACCCCACCCTTTCAAAACAAGGAGTTTCAATAAATATATTCTGCTGCACGAAGATTATGAGGAAAACAAGCATTAATCACATTTCTTAATTCTAGAAACTGTTTCAATCATGACTGGTCTCATGCAAAACTGCCTAAAATTAAAAAAGAGTATTAATCCATAGTGGAGTATTCTAAAGAAGATTGCTTTTTCTTGAAGTCCTAAACAGTCTGCAAAAGCTTCTAGCATTGAAACCACAGGATGCTTCATAAATTATTAAGAAGGAAAAACAGCCAGGACATGCTTTAAATGCCAAGAGTAAAGTCACAAGGAGGTGTTTGCTCAGGCTCAACAAGGCTGGAGACTCAACATCATCATTCAAAGCAGGAAGGAGCTCACAACACATCAGCAGAGCCCTTGTGCTGCGAAACACAAGAAGCTGAGTACATACGTGTACCTGAGCATCAGACAGGTGCTCACTAGTGGGTGTGCTAACAGGGCAAGGGGACTCAAATTCTTACAGAATCTTCTCAAGATCCATGATCAGCCCTCAGCAAATTTCTTTCACAATTGTTTTGCCCAAGGTCAATGTTTTATAACATGGTCTCTGTTACAGGAGGCACGTGCTGGATGAGACCTACACGCATTTCAGTACATAATGGCAGGATCCAACTTCAGTAATTACTTCAGGGGTATTGCTGAAGCAAAAAGCAACCCACCTAAGTCTGAATCTAAAGAAAATTCACAAGGTGACACTAACTCAATACTTTTCTCCATGCCAAGAGTCATACTACATCCATATGAAAAAAAAGTCTCTTCTTACAACTATCTGAGAAGATACAACAAAAAGTGCCCCATGTCCTCCTGAGGCAGCTGCTGGCTACAGGAGAGTCATGTATAACACTTATACTGATGGTACTTTCAGAAACATGTCTTGCTTTTTAAAGAAAAATGTGCCTACTCTGTGCCTATACCAATGCTAGACTGGGAACAAATCTCAGTTTCTAATTATACCAAGCAAAACAAAACCAAACAGAACAAAAACTATGTAGCGATATTTGTGAGCATTCCCAATTATCGCTTGAAAAATATAACTTCAACCATAAATGAATGAGCTCTGTTCTAAATCTAGAGGCCACAATTTTCACATTAGAACCAACTTTGGCAAAACAAGATCCAATCCCTCCTCATTTAAATATGAAACTTTGGGAACCAAGGCCAAAGCCAGGTCACAATTTATACACTAAAAACAGGTTGTATAAGACAGGGTCTCTCATGACACCACTGCAGCCACAAGGAAAAATATTTAGTTTTCTAACCTCTGTAAATATAATTTTGAAGTGTGACTAATGAGACAAGCTGGTTTCAATAACCATGGGTTGCTCAAGGTTTCTAATAATTAATACTATGAGCAGAGAAAGATTTTCTCTCTCTCTCTGTCACAGATTCTTTCCCTCAACACTGATTCTGACTGTCCTGCTAAGGTCCTCTGCAGAGAGACATCTCCGTTCATTACGCACCACACAAGAGCTTTCTCACATCAGAAAACAAGGGGAGGAATCAGCCTGCTTGGTTGCTTTCAAAATACTTTTTTGCTCATCCATTATCACTTTAACATAATAAATAAATAAACTAAGCATTTCCTCCTTGTGGCTCTCTGCACCTCAATTTTCCTCCCCATCTCCCCTCACACAGCATACCCTCGAGTCACGCTGCTATTGTAGCCAGGGCAAGGTAAACCCACCAAGACACAAAACACCCCCATGCGAACTTCCTCACTCAAGACCTCCATCTACACTTGCTTGCTGCACCTCCCAGGGATGTCCATGTCAAAGACGGTCATTCTGCACTTACTTGTCCTGGCTGACTCCCAAAATTGCAGTTGAGTGACAGAATTCTGCAAAAAGCAGTATTTTCATGGTTTTTGTTTGCAGACTGAAGGCCATTAATAATTCTCTCTGCAGTTACCCCCACATGATTAGCATTTCACCATGGGTGGGGCTGGACCACCCATAGCTGGAGAGTGGTAAAGTGACTGCTCGGCAACCTGCATGACTGAAGGCCAGGAGGAAAGAAAGGCTGACACTGAATCCTCTTCACACATCACCCAGGCAATGGAGAAAAGGCCCAGGCTCTAGCTAATGTATGAATCATTCCCTCTTTGCACATAAACCACCCTCTTAAGTGGCAGAAAAAGAGCACATGGCGTGCGTCACCACTTGGAGAAGGCAATGCAAGCAGAAACCTCACTCACTCAGACAGATTTCCAGAAGTGCAGAGGGAAGAGCAGAGAAATCCACCAAGAATCAAGCCACCCATATGCTGGTCCAAAGCCCCAGGGTATTCCAAGGTAAGCCTCTGGGGAGCTCCTGGAGACCTGCTCCTTCAGGAGTCCCAGGAGCTGGCAGGATAAAGCTCCACTGAGCCGCACATGCACCCTCACACTGCAATCACAGCATAAATGGTCCCAATAAACCAAGAAAGGAATGCAGAAGCTTAAATTTCTTTTGGAGATGGGGAAGCCAAGGTGAGGAATAGGTCTGGTGACCCCATTCAGGACTTGGCTACATAAAAGGAGATTTGAGAAGGAACAGGGAGGTGCCCTTCTTCCTGGGCTGCTGAATGATGCACCAGGGCTGCACTGCTTATGGGCATGTAAGCCACTGGGAATGGAAGAGTTCTGGAGGCACAGACAGTTCTGTGACACAGAGGACAAGTACAGCACTGTACCCTCAGGACAGCTATTTACATGATTTCCCACTCCCTCCTGGTGGGTTTAGTTTGTACTCTGAAAATAGAATTTATGGGCCAATGCACATAAGAAAAGGTGACAAACAACTGGCAACTATTTGTGCTCCCACGTGAAGCTCCCAAATTTTCATAAGCAATTCTCCGTGCTTCTCCCTAGAATCCAAACACCATACTAGTCTCAAGGGTGCACCCATGCCCAGGAACAGAGCTCTTGATCCCACTGGGTGAGAACACCCCAGGTGATGTAGGAATGCCTTGCATGGATCCCAGGAGCCAGATTCCTATCTCTTTGCTCATGTCCGGCAGGCCCTTGCAACATAGCTTCACTGAAATCAGCAGGAATGCCTGCAGACAAAGGTCTTGCACATCCGGGGTGAAGATCATAATCTGACTTTCTAAAGCCTCTCTTACTACAGGTCTGGAAACTTCAGGGACGGCAACTTATTGGAAAAACCTGAAGCTCCACATAACCCACCTGGTTTAAACAATCTTGCAAAACTACCATGTCATCTTAGGAATTGCCTTCCCAGTGCCCACTGCTGTGAGAGGTCCGGGCTCCAGCAGCCAGGAAAACAGCTAAGGCAGCCCGCCTCAGCCATGGGCTGCACTGCTGCTGCCACTGTCCTGCTGCAGCCTCCCCAGAAGGTACCTGTGACCCAGAGACAGGAAGGGTCAGCCCCACAAACAATGGGGCACACTGATCACCCCCCACCTGGGAGCTTCGGCACACAGTGTCACTCACTGATGCAAGTTTGGTTAGGCACCTACACAATCCTCCCCAGCTAGAGACTGAGCTGAGGCTTCAGTCTTGTTTCTACTGACTGTGACTGTATTCACTCTCTGCAGTTTCAATCCCACCAGTACTTCATCTCCACCAGTAATCCCTGCCCACCACCTCCACACATATGTCTGCCTGGTCCTTCCCGCAGGCTCTTCCAACCCCCTCAAAGCCCTTGTCACCCACTCAGCTGATGAGGCTGCAAGGCAGTCGGTGCCAGGGGTCCTCCCTTCTGCCAAGGACATTGGTGGCCTCCTCTAAGCTGATGGAAGAGACTTGGCAGGACAGCAATCTTCTGCTCGGTGTTTCGCTGCTCTTCAAAATTCCACGTGGGTCGATACCCAGGTTGTATACACACACACACACACACACACACACACACACACACACTTGTTTAAGATTCAGCAGTGCAGCAACTGCACTGAATTACACTCCCACTCTGCAGGCTCCAGATCACAGAAGCTTTCAGAGAAACTGAAATGCACACCTTGCAGAAAAATATCTCATAAGTAACCCGGTAGCCTTCGCTCATACCTACACTCTGTGTGACACATGCAGACAGTACTTTGAATTATGCAGTTCAGACAGACCTGCTTGAGTTTACTTCGTGATTTTGGTGACCCTTGGACTTTGCTTCAAACTGCCATGTATGCAAGCTAGTAAAACAACAAGCATATTACTTTATATCCAATGACTGGTTATTAAACTTTTCTAACTTCAGCACTTTAAAGGTCAAGAATCCACAGTTAATTGAGTTGTCAGATGAAATTTCTCTAGCAAATGCTCATTTTGAATGGTTTAGAGTTAAAGCATCAAATGCTAACTTGCAGAACAAGAAAAATACATTCTGTGGATGGAAAGATAAGAAAATACTTTACAGTACAGAAAAATGAAAAATCAGATTCTTAGCATAAAAAAATTCAAACTAAAACCTGTAAAAACTCAATAAAAGTATTTTAACAGGCAGTACTACCTTAGATAACAAAAAAGATTTATTGCAAACTAGCAAATCCTTTTTTTTTTTTGCTGAGTTTATATTTTGCATTACTTTCTGCTTGGCAAATCCCTAGTTGATTTGAACCAGAATAATAAAAAAGCAGTTTTGCTGACTGTGAGGCACTCCATAGCTATCTTAGAACCACACCACTTGACTGCCCCAGAGATGTGCTTGCAGACACCAAGCAGCCAGCAGTCATGCTTACTTAGCCTTAAAATTCCTTTAAAAAGTATTTGTAACCATTCTACCTGACAAGCAGTTTATTCTGGATGGCATGCTGTGCTTTTGAAAGCTCCCTCCGTTAAAGTAATAAAAATGACCATCTGTAAATAAAAAGTGCTAGAAGCAGCAATTTACTCACTCCCCATGAACTCAGGCCAAACTATGAAAGCTGTGAAGGAAATTCACACACAGTGCCATGCAGATCCCTCCTTACACCTCTTTCCAGTGAAAATAACTATTTCTAAAGCCTGAGAAGAGACCAGATGCCCAGGTTCAGTGCATCAGCAAGAGCAAAAGGAAAGTAAAGGATACAGAGTTTTTTCAGATGGATGAAAAAAAAACCCCAAACCAGTTGGAAATATGTGGAGTGCTCATGGAGGGCAAGTGCTAAAGCAGGGTTGCTGCCCACTGGGATAGAGTACCCAGTACACAGACAAAACAAACTCAAAGGACGCCAAAATGGGGAATTTGTTAATAAAGGAAATGAAAGTTCGAAGGTAACAAGAAAGGCTACTAACAGAAAGGGCTATTACAAAAAAAAGGAAATGAAGTGTTTTCCACCCTTCCTTTAAAGCTGCCTAGCTTACAGTAACTCAACCACAAGCTCCTTGGCTTGTTTACGGAATTTTTTGTGTTTCTGTACATACTCATTAAATAAAAAATCCCTGCTAGTTCAGCAAAGTTTGGAAAAAAAGGCCGTAGCAGTATCGATGCAATTCCTTCACCAAAATTTAAAACCAAAGGTGAGATGTTAGGAAAATGAGGAATCTGAGCGTCTCAGGGACAGAGGAGGGAAGAGTCTGCATTAAGAGTGAGGAACTCATTTCCATTCTCATTAGGATGCTTGGCACAACAATAGAGGATTGATTTGGCTATGACAAATATGGTATCAAGAGATGAGGCCGAAACAAATACCAACGTTTCGGTGCCTTCGAACATATTTATGATTCACTAAGTCCATATCACTCCAAGACCCTCACAGCTGATAGTTACACAGCCAGGAATAGCTTTTCTTCACAGGGATAAATTTATATGTACTTTAAAAGCACACATAAGACTGTAACTTCTCCAGTGTCTGAAGCTCTGATTGTACCTTTAGTGATAATAATTAAAATGTATTGGGTTTGTATTTTATTTTTTTTCATGAACATTCTTGGCACTGATTTCTGGAAAAAAAAAAAAAAAAAAAAAAAGTGTTACTAAGACAAAAAGCATTATACCGATACAGTTTTAAAATGTTTATAGCACTGGCATCTTTTTTATACCATTAACTGCATTTAATGCAGCTACTAAAGAAAAACACTTTGCAAGTGCAATTTAAGGTATCACTGTAAATACTGAAATTATCACAGCAACTGTGTAGCACTTTGGAAGTTCAATGTTGCAAATCTCACTGAGGCTGCCAGAGCACTGACATTTTTTAAAACATTTAGGTTTACAATATGTCAATGGAGTCTGATAAATTTAATCATAGTAAGCAAAACAATGTCTAAGGATTTATGTTCTTCCTTTTTTTCTCTGGTTTTATGAGTACCTTGAACAGAAAGATAAGTATTAGTATTTCGGCAGCTATTAATCTCTCCCTGGATTATTTTACAATGCTGAGAGTGCCAGCCTGTCCCTCAGTTGCCACGCCAGCACAAGCCTGCTACCTCAGAGGATGTGCCAAACACTTTGTGTCGGGGCAAGGCACAGTTCCATGGAACCACCTGAGGCCCACAGCCTGCAGACAAGATGCCAGGCTGCTGATCAGCTGTTAGAGCAGATAGTGGCACTGCCTTTTTGCCTGTATTAGGGCTAGATTACTTTACTCTGGCTTAGTTTTCAGGAAGTGCAGTATCCTGCTCCAGGTCACTGCATGCTCAGAAAGCACCAGTGCTGCTCACAGAGGGTCACTTTTGTAAAGCTGCTGCAGCCCACATTTAAAACAGATCCGTGAAACACATTCTCCATCTTCTCAAATATTAGGGACATTTGGAGAGAAAGAAGGAGGACAGCATATGGTCAAGTCTCAGCGGACCAGCCAATCATCTCAGCTAAGGTCTTCTCTCCCCAGACTGGTTTTGCGCTGCTCTGCTCCATCAAGATCATGGATTCCTTCCCGGTGGCACCAGCCAAGACAAGGCAAGCTTCGGACTAAAGAAGGCCCAGCACCAAATCTATAAACAACACAGCAGAAATGACTGCTTCAACATTGGCCAAAACTGAACTTGCTTTTAAATCAGCCAATTTGTTTTGTAGGTGATAAATGTATCGCTCTGCTTTTCTCTCCTGGAATCGGCACTGCAGTGGTGGGGATAAGGTTGGTTATGACAATGCACAACCCCAGATGTCTATCAATGATTTGTGTTCGAGAGATTACAGATCCTTATCTTGGGGCATTACTTGTAGTAATCAGTCAATTTTGACAGCTAATCTAGAGGTCCATACACATTGTTGCTCAAAGGCTCAGCAGGTATCGCTAAGATCTGTTTTCAGATAACCCAACTATTTACCTACTCTAAAAAACACATATGAAAGGATGTGCTTTATCTCTTCACCAGCGGGTTAAAGCTAGAGGTGAATGAAGTGCAGTTTGCAGGCTGGGGGGTAGGGGAGGGTGGTGGGCCCCGCAGTAAATTCAAACCCAGCCTCATTTTTCGATGGGACACTGACCACTTCCACAGCCCAAACCAAACCACAACTGGCATTGTTTAACAAGATGGCGCAACTGCAGGCGAACAGGGACAATTTTTCAGCTAAGCTTTATTTCAAGCCTAAGGGACAAACACTGCCATAGCATAACTTTGCTATCAGTGCTAGGAGCACCTACACTTCAGCCCCAAACCACTCAACCGCAAACAGTTCAGAGAGTCACGCAGAGCATTGTTGACAAATCCCAAGCTTTATGACCTAACCCTGTGTTGCGCCTTGGGCAATACCCACCAACATTTGTGGGGGCAAACCCTGGGGCTTCAGCAGGCTTGGACCAGTATGACATTTTAGCTGGTTGTGCTGGCACATTTGCTGACAGGTTCACACACAAGGGGCCTTTGTGGGTAGGAACAATGAGAGAGGCGTGCACAGCACAGGAAAATGGGTGGTGACCACCAAGGGCTGGAAAAAAGCCTCTTTCAAAGGAAGGTCTTTGAAAACATTCATTACACCCCACCCAGCTATTTTCACTACAATATTTCAGTACATAAAAACAACACAGGGAAAATAAACAGCCCACCCTTCAATATGTTATAGGTTCTCCAAGCCCTGAAAAAAATCAGCAAGCCATAAAGACGTAGAAATCTTTACCAAAAAGAGCCATATAAGAGGCCATCCACCAAAGCCTCTCCACACCACCTTTCTTCTCTGATGCATCTCCCGGCTCTCTGTGTAAGCTGACTCAAACAGACATCCTAATTTTCAGAGTAAAATTGAAATTTAAAAGTGTATTGGCTAGTAAATACATGATAGCAAGCATTTATAGGGATTGAAAAGTAACTATATTGACACAATTGAAAAAATTCCTATATAATCCACTACAATGCATTTCAGCTTTGATTTTTTTCCTACCAATTTCAGCTAGAACTAATAAAATATTTCAGGTAAAACAGCCGCCAGGGAGAAAGAAGCAATAAATAATCCATAATTAAATGGGTCTCTGAAACCAGCAGACAGTTGCAAACTGCAAGCCAGTCTTTAGAGACCATACTCTCACAGAGGCTTGTCTCTGTCCCAGTCAGCGAGGTTTCCAACAGGGCAAGACTGAGCAGGTGAAGCCCCCAGCCTGTGAACACAGAAATAGCTCCTTCTCCTAAGGCTTTGGGCTGCTCTCTGATGATGCTTCCTACAGCACCCTTACTTGTGAGTTCTGTATAGAAAGGCAGCAGAGCACCTACAGCAGAAATTCAGCCACTTTGTGTGTCACCTTGTTTCAAGCATGAGCTCTCTATGATGGATGCTCTAAAGCCTGCAGACACGCCAACTCTAAATGAAAATGTTTTTTCTCCTTTAGAGAACATTCAAGACACTCAGTAAAATAATTTTGCAGCATTGTCTGTTAATAAGTCATGCTTTGTCCTCCCAAAGCGTCAAATCTTCTAATACTGGAGTTAAGAAAACAGATCTTGCAGTAAAATCTGAATTAAATAATGCCAACCCTTCTTTACTTTTTGCATCTTAACCATTTTAACATGCACTTGGTAATGATGGAAGTTAATGATTTCTCCTTCTCTATCTCTTGGCGATTTATAGCCATCCATGTAAGATGATGGATATCCAGAAAGACAGATTAAACAGCCATTTCTTTGGCAAGCAGAGAATAATAATTCCTGAAAATAACAATACAGATGCTCTAAATTTTGATCATTCCTTGTAACACAGCTTCCTCCACTTCCTGCAACAATGATCAAGCACAGATTCTGAGGGCCACGCTGCATTTTTTGCCCTCTGGGGTGTGGATTTTGTCTGTACAAACATGCCGGGACACAGCTCATTCTCAGCCCCTGCTTTCCTTTCAGAGGGCTGTTATTTTATACAGTAGCTCTTTAATTGTCTCTCTCCTCCTAACTAAGTCATCAGGTAAACTGGAGCAGTGATAACTTTGCATGCTGTAATTTTGAGTTCTCATTAGCATTCAAAAGTCTGTTACTAGTTTAAATCAATAAAAAGGCAATTCCTCTAAATTTACAGCTAAAATCAGAGCCTGGTGTGGTGTAACCTGGGGGCAATCAGTAACCCCAAAACACACACCTGGCAAAGGCCTGAGGAGTCTTCTCACTGCTGACCTGCCCCTCTGCACCCATGGTTGTGGCAGAAGCTGGAGGGACATCAAAACTCCAGTACTTGAGGAGGATACAGTTGTGGCCCCTCAACACTCCACTGCAGTATTTAAAAAATTTTAAAAATTAAGGCTTGGTTCTGTCGGGAATCGCCCGCTGGCTCCTCTGACACATCACCCTGAATAATTACTCGCTAAACACTAACTTTCAAAGGGCACTGATATAAAGGCAGTCTGTGCTGTAACACAAAGTAAATAACTGGATGCAATCTTTCTCTTTTGGTGTTTCATGCTTTATTGCTTCCCTGCTCCTCCTGTCTACTAACTCCTAAACCGCTATGTAGCTACAATAAAATAATGGTTACTCTGGGAAAAGGAAAAAAAAAATATTATGAACATGAGAAGCAGCATAAGTAGGAAGAAATCATGTACCTATATGAAAGTAAATTCACATGACCGTGCTTCTTTATATTTTCTGGGTTTTACCTCAGAACTATGAATTAACGTATCAATATTTTGGCGTTATTCCTGTTGGAGCTTTTGTTCTCCTTAAGTTTAAGCAAACAAGGCACAACTATATATGCATACACTGGGCCTGATTTTCATCTCCACCATGACCCCAGCACCCCAAGAGAGCAGGAGGCAGGAGTCAGCTGTAATAAATTCTGTTTATGAAAAACATAGGTAAGAAGAACTCAATTCTTCCAGAAAAGAAACAAGACTTTATTGTTTCATATGATACCACCTACAATTGTCAGTTTAACAACACATTACAACTAGGCAGGTCCTGGAGGTCTATCAGAACTCTGCATCTCTCAAGGTGTGGCACCTCAATATTCACTGTTTTGATTCTAACTATACAGCAACCAAATTTCTGATGAGAATGTCCAAGATGCACGTGCTGAAATGCATGTAACTGGATCAGTACACACAGAAGTGGCTACAGGAGTTACACAAAACAGATGGCATCTCCCAAGTCAGGAGTGAGGGTGCTCTCATCCCAGTAACTACCAACACTGTTTTGTAAACATTGTGCCTCCCTACAATGGTTCTTGGAAAATAGAATTTTTATTCTTCTCATCCTTTCCCTAAATTATGTAACTTAATCAACTGCACTGCCTAATTTCCCAAAACCTAACTGCTTTCTCAGAAAAAGCAAAATAAAAGGAAAAAAAAAAAAAGTAGAAAAAAAAAGAGAAGAAGCTATACTCACTGCCAAAAGTCATGGTTTTGTTATTAGAGAACACAACTGGGATGGTGCAAGGGCCAAAGCTGAGGTAGGCTGAGAAACAATTGTACCATCACAGGCAGCAGAGCAGGGGAGGGCTGAGGCAGGCGCAGAGAGCACCACGTACGCATGTTGATAAAAGCTGAATCCAAAAGGGAACATCACTTCTTGTGCTAGGGTATTCTTTTGAACTGTGTGTGACTGCCAGTGCAGTTAGCTACATTTGTACAGAACATGCTGCTGTGGCCAAGGGTAGTTATAAAAATATATTTACCCCTTCATAGATGGGGGAAAAAAAAGAAGTCCTTTAATAGAGAATACAGAACATGAATAAATATTTAAGTCTTTTACTGGAACAGCTTTATGCTACTGTGAAATAATTTAAGACTAAGGCATATGGAAAACAAGAGTCATAATTAAAGAGCAAGGCATACTACATCTAATGGAGACAATCTAAGTTGCATAAATATGACTTAATTTGGTTTAACATAGCTTTTAGTCAATGGTACATTTATAAAGTAACAAGCCTTGAAGAAATACACTTCATGTACATACTACTGATTTTATTACACACTTTAAAAATTTTTAAAAGCCATTAGTCATGACTGTATATAAAAATTATCTATATAAACTTTTCTCCCTTGTTCTTCTTATCATTTCTTCATACAGATAATGGACTTCTCCCAACTTTGAAGGAAACTTGAAAACACTGGAAAAAATCTTCAACAGCCATTACCAGAATAAATCCATGTGGATGAAGATTTTAACCACAGTTTCTCCACTTAAGAGGAAACCAATCTCTCAGATCACTAAGAATCAAACAGGAGATTTTCATAACTGATACCAAATAAAGTTTCGTTACCTACCAATAAATGTTTACCACAGCTGAGAACAGGTTGTTCAGCTTTAACCAACAAAACTCTGGCAAAACCTTTCTAAAAACACTGCGAACAAAACCATGTAAGAAGAAAGAGGCTCTCCTCTATCAGCTATATTTTCAATTAAGCTCCAACTCATAGTGAGGTAAGGCATAAGTTTGTGCCTCTGCAGACACAGGAATTTTATTCATTGTGATTACACCATGTCTTATTAAAAACCTGAATGAAGATTTGTTTCCCTGAAGCTCCAGCTTGCTAACAGCTCTGGGAGAAGGAGGAATGACAGCACCAAACCTCATCAGCCCAGAAATGAAGAATGCCAACAACTTGTCTAACCTGTAGATCCGAGGTTGCAGGATTCACTTGAATTAATACAATTTGAACCTGAGCATTTCTTTAAAACAACAGTCTGACAAACTTAAGCAACTTTCAAGAATGAAGAACCAAAGCCAACCCACTGCAACATTTAGAAACTTGCTCTACTGGTCAGTCACCTTCACTGTCAAAATATTTGTATAGATTTTCTTTTTCCTCCATTATAATTTATTTCTTACTGCCTATTTTTAAAGGCCTGAAGTTATTTTGGGCACATAGGTGTACCAACCCAAAACCACTTCACTTTCAGTCCGTTTCATACTGTGAAAAACTTCCTAACCAACAGGTCTTGCATCACTGCTATGTTCTGTGCAGAAACTTGGTGCAAATTCAAATCCAGCATTTAACTTGAGAAAACATCAGGCCAAGCAGGGAAGAGCAAAGAATTACTAAGTCAAGTTTGGCCAGAGGGGAGAGACAGAGAAACAAGCAAGATAAGCTGTGGGGTTTCAGGAGAAAAAAACCACACACGCACACAAACACTCCTCACCCCAGTTCCCAGAAAATCCAGTGTTTGCCTCTGGTGTATGCTACTTCCCCTTCTGCCTTTCACAGGTAGCAGCCACAGCAAGGCACTCCTCAGGTGCTCCCAGAGTCACTGCACTCACTGTCACGCACCGTCAGCACGCGCTGCGCCGGGCACAAGCATTTCCACAGACAGATTGCTCTGGACAGTAAAAACCAAAGAGTGGCTGCAGGCAGCAGCTGCAAAGCCTGTTTCTGTGACCTCTCCCTCCCTAGTGTTTACATGGGAAGGATGGAATGCCATAGAGCATACCCTCTGAGGTACAGTTGACTAAAACAGCTTTGCAAAGCCAGTCTCAAAACATGTCTTTCCCACGTTTTTGGGAGCTGCAGCTATTTAAATTATCATCTTGAAATATTAAACTCCTCACTTCCTCATTTTTCCATTAAAAACAATACAGCAACAGAACAACTGGGAAAAACATACTTGACACGACACGTCCCATGTCTGACCCATCTGACCACTGCTCAGAGCAGGGATCCAGTACTGACACTCATCCCCATGCACAAACAGGGGACCTGGAGAGGAGGAGCAGCAAAAAACATCTGAAACTCCATCCAAACAACAAGACTTGTGGTACAAAGGAAGAGGACACGGGGGACACAACAGAGTTCAGGATGATGGACTAGCCTGTGATACTACAAAGGCAAGGTCTCCCCTCCCAAGTGTCTCTCTGAGGAGTCACATCACACCTGTCCCTGGGATCAATTCTTACCTCATCACACTAACTTAAATGGAGTTATCCTGACTTGCACCCATGGGAGATTGGAATATTTACTTCAAAGTAAGTTTTACGTTTTCTTGTGTTGTTTTAATGCCAATAAACAGGAAATGCTTTGCTCTCAGACTCTCCTGGGATGTGTCACACTCCTTACACCAGATCAGCTATTAAGAAGCAGTGACTGTTCAGCATGGGGAACATCTCAACATCCACATCAGCTCTGTTACTTGGCTACCGAGAAAGAAGGAGAAAGATTTAAAAGAGAAAGTAGAAACAACAGTTTTGGGAGAAGTTTGAACAAAACAAGGACTCTGCAAGGAAAAAAAGGTAACTCTTTCTATGAGTCTATTATAGAAAACAATGGGAGTTTCTCATAATTCCAGAGGCTATGAGAGAGTGAATCCGTAACTAGTCTGTGATACAGCATTTCCAATGCCTCAATATAAATCTATTTCAGTAGAAAAACAGAAATAAAATATTGAAGAGCATTTGAAATGAATACCACATAAAAAGCAAGAAAGACCACAAACAGAGGTTCATTAAATGATGTTCTCTTCCACACAGAAGCCTGAAACATGGAGAGAACTGGAAACCAGATTTTTATCAAACCATCTCTGGAGGAAGTAGATAACACAATTCAGAAAATGGGATAAAGATTTGGGAGTGCCATCAGCAGATTTAGGGAGAGGAAAGGGAAAGCACACAACCAAAAAAAAAAAAAAAAATCCCATGAGTGTAGAAAAACTTCAAGAATATGGAAAACATTTCCAAGTGCAGACCTAGAATTAGATAAAGAGAGGAGTCAAGAACTTTTCACCCTGTCTTGCTTCAGAGAGGGGAAAAGGTGCAGGTGTGCCTGAAATACAGGAACATCTGGACTTTGTTAAGTCCTAGTTATGCAAGCACAGATCATCTTAATTAACCAGGCTTTGAGAACTGTCAGGAGGACAAAGATTAATTCTGTTTAACTCCACGAATGACACTTTTTAAGAACAAAAGGGCTCAGCCTGCGCAGTGGCTTCATCAAGAAAGATACACTTCTTACTCCCACAGTGATACAGTAAAGAAGAGAAAAAAAATACTACATAAAAACTTGAAAGAGAAAAATGCATCTTCTATTAAGCCGTACCTTCATACAAATATACATGACTGCACCTGTGCAGATACAACTCAGCCCTCAAAAAAACACCAACCTCACTACCCAAAATCTAAAACTAGAATAAACCTTATGTCAGGATCTATTTTGTGTATGCTCAAGTATTTTTTCCCATGTTTTTGCTCACAAGGTTGCTGAATCCTCACCCATGGCAAGCTCCCATGGCTATCTGCTCAGTGAGCCCCACGCTATCCCTTGCACATGCAAGGCCACTGCCAGCCCTCCTCAGAAAGGTAAGTGCACCCCTAGTGAGAGCACCTGTCCTGTGAAGCAGAATCCTTTTCATTAATTGAAAAGCCTTTTCCAATTTGGCCTGAATAAACTTATTTTCATGGCTGTCTGCCCAAATATCTCAGGTCTTAACATGCTTTATCCCTGGTCCAACTGCCCACCTAAACTACCTAAATTAGCTCATTTTCTAGTGTGCTTCTGGAACTCACATCACAGGCCAGAAGGAGTTGAGCCCTTGCATCCTCCTCCCTGAAGGTGAATTAGAAGTTCAAACTAGAGCTTAGTCTAAGACTAGCTGTCCTGAGGGTGTAATTCTGCATCTCCATCTGTACTTTACACTGAGTCTTCACCAGAGATGTTTTCCTATTTCCTTTCATGCTGCTGTTTCAGTAGTTTTGGGAGCTACTTCTCTATTTCACTCTGTCATCAGGGAACTGGGGACCATTTTCTGTAGTGAAACTCCTTTGTTCAGCATCCACTCATACCTACAAGATCACAAGTAAGTAAGTAAATATGACAAACAGCAGAGTTTCCCCTGTATCTACTTGTACATTGGCATCAGACTCCTCAGTTTGTTCTCTCTCAGGTGTAAACACAGTGCCAACACATCACCCTGCTTTGTTATCCATCTATGGCAATACAGCTTTGATGTTACTCAAGGTTTAACTTCACTGAAGTTGTGTTTAACACGCCATGAACAGAATCACCTTGTCCATCACATGCTGCCCGCCTGTTAGAAGCCAGAGTACACCTGGTACTCTGCACTGCAAACAGACCTCTGCCACCATACCTTCAGGTTATTGCCCTAAATTTGCATTTATATCAGTCAACTACAATTTATGGTTTCTTACAGTGTAGCATTGTTATTACTCCATTGTATTGCTATCTAAATATCATGCCACTAAATTCACCTTTGAAGACAACTTTCATGTATTTGACCAGTACTGACAAAGAAGAATTTAGTTACTAGTTCTGCCATAAACACATTTTAATAGCACACTACCCCCCTTTCTAAACACTTTGAAGCTGCAAAGGGAATAAAGCACTAGCCACAGAACGGGCATAATACAGAAGCAATGCTCCAAGTATTATAACGTTACACATTTCTAAAACCAGCGTCAGCCACAATATATTCTAAGGCACTACAGTTCAATCCAGACCCAAATCACTTATAAGATTAACACAAAGGTTTTTGTCAGATAAAAGTACTTTAGAAAGTTCATACATGTGATGTTTTCTCCTACATCACACATGAAAATACCAAGTTATTCATACAGAATAAAATATTAAAACAATAGGACCTTTGCACATTGTTTTACCCTGGGCCTGTAAGGAATTGGCTGACCAAGACCAGCAAGACTACATGCTCTAGCTAATAATCTGTGCAGCTACACACATGAAAAAACTTCCCCCAGCTTTTCAGGTGCCACTGTCCTGGTTTTCAGGGTAAGAAGAGGGAGTTCATATACTTAACAGATTGTCTGGACCAACAAGACATAGCCTAGCCAAGGATTACCATCCTTGCAGTCACTCAGCACAACAGAAATTGGCAGCAATAGCTGGAGAAGGAAAAGGAGTTGGAGAAAGGGCAGGTATTTTGAAGGATGGTCAGGAGCAAGTCATTTAGGAATGTGAGAGGGTAACTGTCCTTGACATTTGCAAACTGGCAAGCACTGTACAGCAGTGTCCAGGCTGCAACTATAAAATACTTTAAGTACTGCAGCTAGAGTTCAGCAGCGGTTCCCTATTTAGTCACTCAGAACTCAATGTCTTTAAATAAATACTTTTGCAAACTACAAATGTACCAGTGAACATGTCCAGCTTTTGCAAGACACTAAGCATCCTTCACATACCCTGTGGCTAATGTTTTACCCTGGACACTGGCTACCAATTGTCAACATAATAAGAAGTCAAAGCATTTTAAAAATGACGAGAGGTAAGTCTGGTTTACAAGAAAATGGTAACATTTAAATATTTGTAGATCTGTGTGCACATTCATGTATGTACACATGGGCATCACCATGCACCCAACAAACACATGAGGCTCAGAAGTCTTTGCCTTTCCATTTCTGAATTTTTGTGAGTAACTGGGACACAACTTCAAACTTCTCCATCTTAAAATATTAAATTAAAAAACTAAGAAAAATACACAGACATAAGAGAGACAGAAAGGAAAGTATGTGTCTCACACCTAAACATTAAGAATTAAGACATTCACAGTAGCTTTTTGTGTAACTCCTGGTAGGAGCTACCAGTGCTGCAATGACAGAAATAATTTTCTCAGTTTTTGTTACTAGCAGACACATTCCTCAGGGTGGGATGGATAAAATGATACAGACAACTGTACTTCAAACTGTGCACAAACTTTGACTTGGCAATACCGTAGTACAGAAAAAAAGAGGAAAAAGCAGGAATTATCCCTCAGAATCTAACCAATGCCAGGATTTAGTATACCCATATCTGAGGCCTGAAGCCTCTCCTGAAAAGGCCCTTCCTCGCTCGGGGAAGGGGGAGAAGACAATAAAAACCAGAGGACAGAAGTAGGTTAGAAGTAAACATTATCCATTTAAACTGCTAATGGCAAGCTCTGTTGTTATATTTTTATCAAGGCTTTTCTGCAAATTACTTTTATCAGTGATAATTTAGCTTTTATTTCATTATCTGGCAGAGCAGACAAAAGGAAAACAGATTTGTTTTACAACAGCTCCAGCACTTGCTCTGTCCATTAACATTGACAGACAAAGGTAAATTAAAGCTCTTAGACCACATTTTCAGCATATGTGGCACTGAGGTGTCTGTTTCTAACCAATATGTGTTTCTAAAGGAGAACAGATTTCATGTTAATGCTTTTATTCACTCCATACTGTTAATGCAAGTTTCCGTATTTTTTCATATTTCGTATTTTTTCTCCATTCAGTTCTATGTGCTTCCAAAAAATCTCAGGACAATCAGGGAGACTCAATAATTTAAACAGGAAAAATACTACATTTCAGTCAACTGAAGAGTGAAATAGCACTTTCCCTCCTTCCAGTTTTCTTAATACCATAGAACAACAGAAAAGTTGTGTGATTAAAATAATAAATAAGCATAAAGAACCCCTTGGAGGTCTTAATTTTGTTCCAATGCTCCTCTTGGTCCTTTTTTTAGCAATGTTTTCAGCTATTCTACTTACTTCAGTAGAGGTAAACAGATTGCTTTATAACTTTCATCTAAAATAATAAACTTATTAATAGAAGCTAAGGTAGCAAGCCAGCTGTTCTGGGCAAACAGTGGGCTCTCCATTTCAGGGATAGCTCAATGGCTTTGATTCAAACAATTTTGCAAGAAAAACAACAAAATATTATTGACTGCTCTAAAAGTGCAAGTAATTAGTCATTAGTAATAACCATTCTAACTAAATAATAAAGTCACTTCTGTTCTTTTATGAAATAGCCTTCCACTTGGATTTAACACAAAAGCTGTATTAGAAAACCAGAATTTCAAAGTCTGAACTGACAGCCAGATATTCCAGCTTGCTCTGAAGACTACTTGTGTTACCATTAAAAATATATATATTCTTTAATTTTAGATATTTGAGATAGTTCTAATTTGCGTATACAACCCACATAAAAGGGCTCTTTCTCAAAGGCAATAAATAATGTCATTACAGTTGTTCAGTCTGAAATCGATGCCATAACCCAAGCATAAACATTTATTAACATATAATGCAAAATTAAAAGCTAGTATCAAAGTATTTCAAAGAAAGAATATGCTACTTTGTAGAAGCAAAATGAAAGAGTTCTGCTACCATAATTTCTTTGTTGACTATGCAGGTTTGTGACAAATAACCCCAATATTGTCAAATGTCTTTTCATTCTCTAACAAATCCCGCATTTTTCTCAGAATAAGTTTATAAAAGTCTCAGATAAATTTAATTTAGTTTTTATGTCTCTTCAGCAAACATTACATGACGAATTACAAACAAATGTTACTGCTGGGGCAGGTCACATTGATGAAAATAGATTAATATTAAAGCACATGGAAATTTGGAAGAGCAAGAAAATGTTTCTTGGACTACCACCAAGGCAATTTTAAAGCATAAACACGAATATAATTTAATCATTTCCTTACAAGCAGCCTTCACTACAGGGCTCCCAAAGAAATGACAAAAACGAAGTGTCAGAGTATTTTAAGAGGACCTTTACTGGGGGAGAGGAGGAGGAGAGATGGGGGAGGAGGAAGAACATGGTAGTTGAATATTTTTAA
Organism: Horornis vulcanius; assembly: GCA_013401035.1. Taxonomy (NCBI): domain Eukaryota; kingdom Metazoa; phylum Chordata; class Aves; order Passeriformes; family Scotocercidae; genus Horornis; species Horornis vulcanius. The sequence goes on from VZUA01051846.1 coordinate 34,153, forward strand.
CCAGCTTTCCTGAGATGAGTCTAAATCAAGCTCTTACGAATCTTCCCTGTCATAACCCACTACAGAAGTCAAAGGTTGAAGCTTTCCCAGAGGTTCACTGTGCACAACAAACACTAAAAGTTCCTTAAATTTGGTTTATATATAACAGCAAAAGTGCTGTGGCCAGTGACACCCCATACAGTCCCATTAGTCCTGAACAGGGCATAAGCAGGGCAGGCAAAGCACAAAAAGGCCACACTTTCAACTAGTCCTAGCACTCATGTCGGCACTAGTTAGTGATCTTACACTCTTCAAAACATGCTGTGAAAGGACAACAAAACCAATCCCTTACTGCAGACATTGGACATATTTTGCTATGAACAGTGTATTTTTTCCCTGATGTATTACAATTATTTGTGAACTATTATTAAGCTTTACAAAAGGACTTGGGGGTGCCCACTTTTTTTTTTTTTTTTTTTTACTGAGCAGAGATGAAGTGAATAATTTTGAGTCATTTGAGCTTGTGAGCTCTGCAAGCTGGACTGGAGCAGCGAGTTCAGTACCCTGTGCCTAACCTGGGGGATGCCTGGCGGGAGCTTGGCCACTCAGCCAGAGCTGAAGCCCTTGGCTCTTGTGCTGGGCATCTGACCTGTAAGCTAATTCATGTCTATAATTTATCTGCAAACAACATCAGGGGAATTGGTAGGTGAGGGAAGGCTGCTGGATGTGCATGTTGAACTCTCTAGGAACCTGCCATTCCAACTGTGCTTAGAACTCACTCTTCTAATACTGTCTCCAATCAAGCAATTAAAATAAAATTAAAATGAAAAAATCCAAAGAAAAGCCCAAGAAAACACTCTTCCTTGAACTTTCTGAAACACTTAAAAAAAAAAAATAAGAGTCACTATAATGAAGGTGGCTCCAGAAGAAGCTATCAGCACTATCAAAAAGGCAAAGAGAAACTACTGAGTTTCACAAGACCTTGTCATCATCAGCAAGCTGAACATAAGGAGATTTTTTCTGCCCCAAGCTGTTCGTACAGCACAGGGGAAGAACAAAGGGACATTAATGATGCTGTTGCACGTACTGCACAGCCTGACTAGCATCAGAGAAGTGTTGAAGAGCCTGAGGCCGCCAGTCTCTTGCTCCACCAGATGCCCTGTCCACAGCCACCCACCGCCCGCAACATCTGCTGCAGGTTCCGCAGAAGCCAGCCTCAAACATTCAAGAAAGTTGAGTTTCCACAACATGATGCAAATGAGAATCTAGCTTCAGCTGGTTTCTGAATACAGCTGCTAGCCATAAATCTATCTTTTTCACATACAGGTGATCTTTGACATTACCATGCCCTACAAATATCTACAACTTGTTTGGCAAATGAAGTTTCAAAAACAAGAACAGCTTTGTAATTATGGCTTGGCTTTGTATATAAGTAGTGGTAACCACAAAATGTATTTAAGGCGATTTGCTGTATATGCAATTCTATCAAGCACATAAACATCCCTCTCCTAAACAGAGCCTATTTGCCTTCATTAACCATCCTGGTGTACCCCCAGCTTTTTGGAGGGCACATAACCATCTCCTCTCTTTGTCACTCCCTGCCTACTCCAGCACCCTCCTGTCTGTCAGTGCCTCACTCCTTCTCCTTTGACACCTCAAAAGGCTTCACCACAGACTTTATACTTTCTTAATAGTAACAGATGCACAGAAGATTTTCATCATCTGCATATGCTAAGTGCCTTCAGTTCCCCAGTAAAGTCACCCTACAGGAAGTAAATGCAAATTACTGCCTTCTAGACATAAGGCATGGTCCCGGGGACCTTGTCATTAAATCATTAACCTTTGCCTTTCATTTTACCTATGTTTTCAGTATTCAAATGTTGCTTGAAATAGACAACCTTAGTACTTCCCCATGCTGCAATTTGTTACCAAGTGCTTCACTCCAATGATTGAACAGTGACAAACAAATGAGAGTACCAGTTCCCAAGCAACAACAAAGCAGTTCAATAATTACTGCAAAAGTTAATAACGGTGTCCCCATAAAACCTTGCAAAAATCTGTTTATCATTCCTATGCAATCCCTAAACCAGGATTTTCAAAGAGCCCTAAATACCATTTTCTCTGCCTTCAAGGCTTTAGCTCTGCACCCTACTGATGCTCCAGTTTATCAGAAGATGATGCTAACCATGGTTGGTATCTTATCTCTGTAATCCCCCAGGGTTAGGCCAAGGCTAGTGTTGTGCTGGGGGTATGTAAAAAGGTGTTTTGCTGTGGAAACAACCACATGTAACTTG
>VZUA01051854.1:5361-15784 GCA_013401035.1 Horornis vulcanius
GTTGGTCTTTTTTTTTTTTTTTTTACATTCTCCCATTCTGAAACCCACCAAACACCAAACTTTTCCCTAGGTCTTTCACCAAAATAAATGTGTGGCACACAGACTCATGTGCCTCATTTGGGACCAGTACTTCTTGGGAGAACAATTTATCCCCCTTGTGTACCAGTGATCAGTACACAGCCCAGGCACATGCTAAGGATTTGAGAATCACTGGGTGGCTGGTCAAAACTGCTTCTCAGATTGTCACAGCTTCAGCATACCCAGACAATACTGAAAACCCTCAACTTCCATCTGGAGAGCAATTGATGAAAGAAAAGCAGAAATTTCAAAATGTTGCTGCACAGTGCAGTGAGCAACGAGCCAAAGGAACTTTCTGATTCATCTTGAAGCACCTTAACTCCTTCTGAAGGTTTCTGATGTGCATTAGAAAGAAAATGTTCTCATTTCAAATTTATCCCACATTTGTACTTACACTTCAGACCAATACTGTCTTCACACAAAACTTCTAAGCTCAGCTTTATGACTCTTCTCTCTGCTTGGTGCAAAGAACAGCTAAAATTCATTTTATAGAGGCCTTTCATTCCTCCATTGTGGGTCTGATTTTCTGAGTTTGTGAAATTTTCAGCTTGTTAGTGACTGATTTTTGCCGTGAGAGAATGCACTCCTCTCAAAGACAGTGAAAAGTAAACAAGTCTTCTATCTTTCATAAACACTTATAAATTTCTCATAATTCTCTCACAGATGTTGTTTCTATTATTTAACCAATGAAGAGAAATGCTGTCTTTTTGTCCTAGGGTGACTAACCAATTATATAGTTCTTTAACGCAACACGTTATAAAAAGAACTGTGTAAAAAATAAAATAGTCTTCTGATCATTTTTCTACCTAGAGTCAAGCTCTTCCTTTTGTGTCCAACTGCAACACTCCATCTTTTCCAGCATGAGCTCAGCCACAGAATTCCCCTCTAGATAGTTCTCTTGTACCAGGTTGTGATGCCACAGGTCATTGTTTTTAGGCTCTCCTGTAATCCAGGAAAGTGAGCTTGATTTAAATTTATTTCAGTTTGTGGGCACAGTGAGAGATGAGGCTTCTTTAAGCAAGTTCACAAACAAACAATAGTGCAATCACAAAAAACAGTCACTGTATACCTGACCAGCTATATTTACCCCCATACCAAGGGCTAACTGCTTTTACACGTTTGGGGAAAGAGGAGTTGATGTCTCCATGCAGTACAGCTTTTCTTTCCTTTGAGTGACACATTCTATTTACAAAATGAGTGCAGGTATGACAGCTCTCTATAAATACTTCTGAGCAAAAAATGTAACAAAAGACAATAATTATATTAGCTAAAATAAGATGCTGGCACAAGAACAAATGGATGCAAGCTAACCGTGTATACATTTCATCTGGTAATTAGGAGATGGTTCCTAACCATCAGACAAAAGAGATTCTGGAACAGTCTCCTGGTGAGCATGGTGGGGGAATGAGACTTGATTACTTTAAAGATGAAGATAGATCAGTTTACAATAAGGGATTGAATGACAGTGGGCCTACAATAGCAGGGAACATCACTTGATGACCCAGATCATGTTGTCTTATCCACCCTGAAAGCACTGAAAATCACCTGTTATGTAAAACACATAAAATGTCCTGCAACACCACCAACTTCTCCCAACATGTACCACTCTGCAATTCATAACTTTTTGTAATTCCTCACCTCTCATCACATCACTACGTCCCCTTGCCCTTACTGTGACTCCAACCTTGGTGAGTCTGGAGCCTTTTCCACATGTCATCTCTTGCCCATATTTTTGCAGCAGCTCCATAGACCACAGCACACTACAGTCACAAACTTGGCATTACCCCAGCTGGCATCTCAAGAATTTTGCAGGCAGCACTGTCCTGTAGCCAGCCTCTGCAAACTCCACTGCCACTTTCTAGCTGTACAGGTAATGGTGAAACCTCCTGCTTTTTCCAAAAGTTCTGATCTCCAGCAATGGCATCTGTAGAAAGAAGCAGAGGCAATATGCAGTCTTGGTCCACAGAATTGGCCCTGAGCCATCTACATTATTTGGAGAGAAACAGTAATTTCTGGTACCCAATAAGGACAGATATCAATGCTCTGGATCTGTCATAAGCAGAAAGCTGCAGGAATGAAGCACCCCAGAGTTAAAGGCTTTTCTTCCTAAAGGTGAACGATCATGCTACAATGTCTGAAAAGAGAAGAGCAGATCAGTCTGACCTGTACAGAAGAGGGATATAATGGAATTAAGGTATCAGAGGAGGAATTTAAATAAATTAACAGATTCAAGGAGAAAAAAGGAAAACACAAACCAAGAATGCAGATAGAGCTGAATGCCTGCTGTTTTATGGGACCAGGGCTGTGAGCAGACACCAGCAAGGTCTCCAGGCATGGAGGACGACCTCAGTGCTGAAAGCAATGCAGTAGGCCTTGCATAGCTCCATGAAACTCAGATTAAACCAATTCCACCTCCCTGGCAGGTGGTGAGAAGAAAGACAGCAAAATCAGTGAAAAGAGGCAAATTCAGTGCTGACTGATTGCCTGCATTTAGCCCTTCCTTTTTGTGTATCAGCCCAATATAGTCCTTTCTCCTTTGCTTAACCACTTCCAGGAACAGGCTCTTCCTCTCCAGACCTCATAAATCCTACTGTAGTTTTTCCCTACCAGACGGACACTGACCTCCCATCTCACCTTAGCTCTCTCAGCATGAATACAGAGGGTGCAGCACAAGGAGCAGGGGGTGTGTCCCCACTGTAACAGATGTTGTAGCTCTGGGGAACATTCAGGCTGCTGTATTGACAATACAAATGAATGTACACATCTTTGTGGTTTCATTAATGACTGTACTGAAAGATGAAGAGGCATGAAAATGAATGCATCCTGCAAAAAAGCAAAGACAAATGGGAAGCAATTTAAATAAAGCCCCAACACTGAAACAATGCACATAACAAATCTTTTGAAGCTTTGATTCTCTAAGGTTGCAAGTTCTTCTATCCAAAGAGGAGTCACCAGCGTTGTTTATAAATAAAACTAAGGAAATTATTTGGGTGAGGCAATTGGCAAGCAAGCAAGCAATACACCTAAAGTCACTGTGACATTGTGGTGACTTCCTCCACTTTCCTGTTTAAGGGCAGCTTGGTAGCTGGTAACACACAAGTCTTGTAATGTGAAGGGAGAAGAGTAACACTGTCTGTGCAAAACAAACAACAAGGCCAACAAGTGCTACAAAAGCAGCACTGCCTGTGTGCTGCTTTTCTGGGATAGGTGGAGAGCAGAGGTTTTAAACCAAGTCCCATTCCAGTTAATGCCAACTGTCATCTCAGAATTTAGAGAAAAAATATGAGAAACTGGGGCAGGAGTGAAAAGAGATTTAAGAGTTACAAAACTATGACAGGTAAAATTGAAAATTGTTCACACAGCTCTGAGTGCTGAATTTAATTCAGTACATAACTTGGTTGTAAGCTCATGCTCATGTTATTATTAGTTCCTCTTGCACTCATTGCACTTGAGACACCACAAAACTAAGCATGAAAACCCAATGAAACAAAAGACGGCTACTAAATCTAGCATTGGGACTGTTGTTCAGTCAGGAGAAACAAGGATGCATGGTGGAAATAAAGTGGGGAAAGCAAGACCAGTCTTTAGTACATAGCTAATCTTGCATTAAGCATAGGCAGCTATACACACTTCCTAAAATTTTCTGCACTGCCAAGAGCATTTTTTTACCATATGTAACTCACAGCCAAGAGGACACCTGAGGGAACATACCATGTACCCTTCTGCAGTTTGTTTCCCAGGGATGTAGGCAAAAAAATGCAAGATGCCCTGAGCAAAAGGAATAAGCAATATTCTCACGAGAATATTGACTGAGACTGACTGAAGCAGCACTTCAGGTCTTAAAAGCTATAGGGACTGTTTGATTTTCTGATTCCTTCTCTACAACCTCATATTCCAGAGTACAAAGAAACAATTCTGTCAAGTGTTAAGAATTTGAAGGGATTGTGACTCTCTTAAATTTGCTATCAGCATTCTGACATATTCCCCACCTGACCTGCTTAATCTAGGTGTATACTCTAAAGAGATTCCTGGATTTTCTAGAAAAGCAAAAGGCTAAGCTGTCTGAAAGCACCCAATAAATGCCAATATTTGGTGCTGGCTGGTTTCCTCTTGTTGTGGTATACCCCAGCTCCCTTTGCTTCCCCAGCAGTGGAATGGTCCAAAAGTTAACCCAACCTCCCCTAGCTGCCTGTCACATACAATCCCAACCTTCTGTTCTAGAAAGTTCTGTGTTACTTGATAGGTGATTGGTCTTGAACCTTTGTACCTACCCCTCTGTGTACCACATTGGTTCTTACCCCTCACACCATCATTTGTAATCCCCACCATGTGGAACCCCATAGGTTGCTGTTCTGCACCTCCCATTGTTCCACTCCTGTTTAAAGGTTGCTGCACAGCTCCCTGATCCCTTCAGTGCCAATAAACCCCAGAACCTCAGAGAGTCCCCTCTGCATCCTTTATCTGCGCCATCAAGGATCGTGATCAGTTACCCACTGCATGTCCCGAGGTTCAGTGTTAGCACTGCCTGTGCCTCAGTGCTCCCCACGCTTGTTGTGCCCTGGTGCCTGCAGCACCCACAGCGCGTGCACAGCACCCTCTACGAGCTCTGAAGAATGGGAATGACTGAAATGAATTTTTCTGAGCATTTCTTTGCTGATGAAAAGTGCAGTGGAAGGGACTACATGTTATTGTTATTACTGTTACAATTCCTATTACTATTATGTTTGTTCTGTGGGAGGAAAGAAACTTGGATCTCAACAGGGGAAGCCTGAATGATTGGTGCTTCAGCGGTTTTACATGCAAGTATCCTGCTAGATGCTCAGTTTTTGCAAATTCACCTGCAAATTCATTCTCTCTCATACACACACAGTCCCCAACACAATCTAATAACTATAAACCATCCAGCACTAAAAAATTAAACTGCAGGGAAGCTCAAATGCTTTCTCTTTCTAGGGTGGAGAATATTAAACATACCATCCCCACACATTTACTAGCTATCATTACCAAATACTTGCTATCATCAAATACCAGGCTAATTTAAGCTCTCCATTTTCAAAGCAATCTGAATCCCTGTTTCCTTGGGCTGCATGTAGCCTCTCCCAACCATGCCTATGGCTTCTTCTGACTTGCTCCCATTCTGCCTCCACCTGACCCATAGGCCAGGACCTCCCAAGAGTTAACTGATGTTTCTGTTACGTCCGTAGATGTCTTCGTACAGTCTGTAATACGAGCAAGAAAGCTGAAGACTACAAAAACATGGGAGCTATGATTTTGTTGTGTTGTGCACTGTCAAATGCGGTATGAATCCCCCACTGGGACCCATAGAAACATCACCAATAAGCAGAAGTAACAGAGTAGGTCATGTCAGATTCAGCTCTGGCAAGATCCTGGTCATAAATTTGCAGAGGCACTTGTCCACCTTGGTGATTCCTCCCTCAGTTACGGTCTAGAGGGCAAGGAGTGATTTTGATTTCGCCAGTGTACATGTATGAGAACATGTGCACAGGCTTTGTGCTCAGCCTAGGGGCTGGTGAGTTTTTACCCTGATGTGTTACAGCTGCTGCAGTTGCAGATATTGATCTGTGTGTACAGGCTGTACTCCTCACTGTGGATCAAACTACACTTTCACAGAGCATAACAGGTGTAGGCCTCTATTCTCTTCAAATTCCTCTAGGCCCTACTGTACTGCAAATAATTACCATCATCATTCTGTACTTGTTAGGACACAAAAGCATCAGCAGGACCAGAAGGGGGATCTGTAGGGGCTGGGGAATGGCCTGCCTATGATGGGTCAGGTCTAACCTCAGGCATGTCTGGGAACGGCTGCAGACAGCATGTGACTGTGAGCAGCCTCTGCCAAGGAGTCATGGGGATATCTGCCAGCATCTAAATAAAAAGATAGCTCTTGCATCAGTCGAGATTATGGGATTTAAGGTAACAGCGAAATGAGGTTTGTTGAACTTCCCAACAGGTCAGAGTGAAGAAGGGCTAACCTAGTGGGAAAAACAATTATTATCTGACCTGGCTGTTTCCTGAGCCTTTTTTGGTTTTTTTGTTTTTTAACCTGTCTTGAAGCCTTTGAAATTATGAGTGAGCCCTTTAGAAGATGCTGGGCCAAACTTGCCTTTCTCATGGAAGATTTATTATCTTGGATAATCGATAAGAATGGGTGCGAGGGTTGCGTGATGCCTTCACAAGCAGTAGCCCCGAGTGTGCTGTTCAGTCGTGCTTATCCCTGCCCCATCTGGCCTTGAATCCCCACCTGTGCAGTGCATCTACTCAGTTCCTCGGGGAATCAAATAGTCTTGAGGGAGACAATTGTGCCCATTCGTGTGCGTGTGTGACCAATCTCATGGAAGTAGTGGCTCCGTAACTGTTTAATAACAGGATTTCACCCTTTCCCATTGATCCACCGCGGCAGCAACAAGCAGCCAACAACCAGCCCGGGCGGCGAGCCCAGCCAGCTCGGTCTCTTACAGACACAGACGACAAGAGAGGCGAAGCTGTGCAGGGACTGCTCAGCACCCGCACACACCAAGAGGAGGCTGCGCCAAGGGGGAAGGTGGGCATCCCTCCACTGGTGGTGGTCGGGGTCAGAGCCGGGGCCGGGCACAGGTGCCCCGCCTGTGTGCCACCCGTGTGTCGCACGGCTACCACGGGGCACACTGCTCCCGGGGAGGCGCGCCGGCCATCGATGCGCTCGGCAAGCCGGCGCCCCGCCCCGCGGGGGCCGCGTTGGAGGCGCTCGGCGCTCGGCTGGCCAGCGCTGGTGCGGATCCCTTGTCTCCCTGTCCAAGATGGCGGCCGCGGGCGGCAGTGCGGCGGGAAGCGACGAGGCCGAGTGAGGCGGCCGCGGCCCGTCCCCACCCAGCGGCCGCGGCTCGGNATCGGGGCACGCCCGAGCCTGCTGTAGGGGCGGAGCCGCGGGCTGGCGTGAGGCTGGAGCCCGCTCGGGTGAGGGGACGCGCGGGCGGGAGCGAGGCGGACGAGTCCGCTTTGAACGGAGGCGGCGGCGGGGCCCGGGCAACGGGGGTTGTCGGGGCGCATGCGCAGGATGGGCCGGCCGCCGGTCCGTGCCCGCGGAGGGGCCGGTGCCGGGGTTCGCGCTCTCGGCCGCGTGCGGAATTCCCGGCGGTCCCGTCTGCCCTCTCGGCCCCGGCTGGGAGCGCTGGAGGGACATGGGGTGAGGGAGCCACCTGCCCGGCCAGTGGGCAACGGGACCGAGGAGCGGGGGGCTCCGTGCGGAGCCCCGGGGCTGCGGAAGAACAAGGCTGGGCCTTGAATCCGCAGGCGTGTGCGCTAAGGAAAGGGAAACGTGAAGGGAGATCTTCCCCACTGAGCCTGTGCCATCGCTGCTGAAACCCGGGAATTTGAAGCAGCGGAAGCTAATTGAGGTTTACAAGATGAGAGTAGTTAAGGGTATGTTTTTTATTTGCCGGATTGGAGGGCTGGGCTGTGAGCGCCTTTGGGCAGTATCTACCAACTTTTGTACCTGCCAGGCAGATAAGATTTACAAAGAGCCTAAAAGGTATGCATGTAGGTACAAAGAAATCTTAGGCTCTCCAGGTCATCCATTCATGAATGACTGTCTTCAGCTTTGTTTTGCTGAGCAGTATCTGGATTAGGCGCTTACCTTCTTGAGCACAATACTCACTGGTGTTGTGTGTCTTCCCACTGAAGTCTGTATGACAAACAGCACAAAATGTTTACAACGTCTGGTTTAAGATCACAAGCCCACAGGTGGCAAGATGCTCTTTTTTCTTGCCGAGTGCAGTGCTCTCTGCATATACATATGCAGTGCTCTTGTATGTAGGTAGAATCATTGTTTGCTACCACCAATATATAATGGTCAGAACACTTGACTCAACGTTCTGCAGTGGATGTTTTTCCAAAACCCGAAGAAATAGCATGTATTTCTATAAATTTAAACAGAAACATCTCCTGTGTACCCACAAGCCTGATTTGCTTGTGACTTTGTTGTATCAGTTAAGTAGCCACTGTAGGGTGAATAACATTGTGAGCATCAACCAGTTGTTTATAAAACCGTGTTGCACAGGGGATGTACAAGCACAAGTTCCCTGCTCCTAAAGTATTCCCATGTAGCTGAAGTGTGGTGGGATTACCATGACAGCTGGGATGAGCAGACCGCTTGGTCTTTGTGGCTGGGTGTTTGTGCTTGTGCACGTACACACAAACACACAAAGGCAGCTGGGAGCGATTGGATTAATCCCATAGCAGCAGAACAGCGGTCTTTTCTTGCTGAGCTGGTCACTGGCTGAGGAACAAAAGCTGTTAGCTCTGAGGGAACCTGAGTATGGCTATTCCATAGCAGCACTGCCCTGCTGTATGCCCATAGCTGGCACAGTGACTCAGTTAGAGGAGCCCTGAAACCTGGGGGACAGAGGGTGGATTGCTGTGGCCTAGCTAAAAAGAGTGCTTGCTCTCTTCCATACCCTCTCCCAGGCTGGCCTTCAGAATGGCTGCATTGGGAAACACATCAGAAGGATACACACCTCTAATACAAAATGTGTGATCCTCTAGTAAAAAAAAAAAAAAATCTTTAGTAATTTAATTCCTTCTTCCTGGTTCCTTCTTTTCCTTTACTTCATCTGAGATTCAAAGATTTGAAATCTCTTTAAACATCCCACTCTTTGCTACAGTGGCTCCTGACAAAAAATGGATTTGACACAGTTTGGGTACAGTTTTGTGTGTCATGAAAATCAAACTCAGTTGTCTTCTCACCCTCTTTCTATTTGTGTAAATAAATTAACTTGGTGATTCAGATATTTTATAAGAAAGAGGTGGTATTTTCTATCTTTGAAATAATACAACATCCATTTTGATTAAAAAACCCAAATTGGTCAAGCCTGAAGAGTGACCACTCATTTTCTTTCCCACTGTCTTCCAAACAATCCTTATTTGGTTCAGAGAAAGTTTCCCCATTTACACAGTGATTCTTCTTTATGGGAAGGTTATTTTCATTCTCTGTTTCTCAGACCTTTTCCTATAGATGGGAACGGGGGAAGGAGCCCAGACGTGGCAACTCATCCACAGGCTCTTGCAGGACCACCATGGCTTATGATGGCACCAAGAAGAAAGAAGGTATTTCTACTTCATACTCTCAGAGGGATATGCAAAAATAAATAATTAAATTTTTAAAAAGGGTGCCCTTTGCAGCCCTTATCTGGCCATGCAGTCAGAGTGGGAAAGAAGTTAAAGTGCTGTGCAGCCCTTAAATTTAACCTGGCCAAGTTATTTGAGGATCCCAAGCCCTTAACTTCCAGATGTAAGGTACTGAGATTAGAACTTGAGAGAAATGGGTGGTATTTCCTAATGCAGACGCACTGATTGGGAACTCTGCCACTGCAGCTTTTCTTTTTCCTCCCAAGTCAGTGGGGCAGGGGATGAGGTATAATGTTAGTCATGGTAACATTTTTAGATCCACTTTAGGAAGGAACATATAGGCATTAGAGATCTAAATCTAAATTATTGTGTAAGAGCACCGAGCTCCATCGCTCTGGTCAGACAGTACAGACTGTTACCCTTCAGGCCTCTGTGCTTCTGGGTTTTTTGCATCACTCTGCCAGTGTCCTCTCTTAGCATATTTTATGAGTGGTCCACTTGTCTGTCGTTCCATGTGGTATTTAATTTATTTTTTTTTTTCCCATTTCACGTAAATCACAGAGTTCCTAGATAGTCACCGAAGTGTTGATGACGGGCTGGCACCTGGCAGGATACAGCGAGAGAAAAAACGCTCATACAAGGATCTTTTGCAAGAGGAAGATGAGATAGCAACTCAGGTAGAAACCCTCAGAGAAAAGGTGTGAGGTGTAAGGATATACATAAAGTATATGGGATGGAATGGAATGGAACGGGCTGGAATGAGTTTCTTGTCCTTTTTTTTTTTTTAATTTAGAAATGCATGTAGAAGACAGCAAGAGCAAATTGTCATCTACTGTATTGTTCAGTAACTTTCCTGGGGAGTCCCTGATTCCAATTTTTTTGGCCTCAGAAAATGAGTTAGTAGGAGTGTTGTCGTAGTGTTGATGTAAGACCTTGTGTGTCAGAAAATGCTATGAATAACGTCATACACACATTTTTACAAAATAGCATTTACAGTTGTATAAATAGCCAGTAAAGGATGGATAGAATATTAACTGATGGACTGTTGTCTTCTTAATTCTGTGGACAGCCTGAAACAATAGCTTTTGAGAAGAATGAACTTGCCCTATTTACCTCTTTGGAGCCTTAAAATCACATAGTGGCAACTTAAGTTTCTTCAAAGCTTTCCTCTTTGAGCTACAATTTATGCTGTTAGCTCAGAGATGGTTATCTAGTGATTTGG
>VZUA01051859.1:0-18297 GCA_013401035.1 Horornis vulcanius
GGGGCTCTCTGGCTCCTTGTTAGCCTCTGTACCGCCTTTGGGGGATTTCCAAGCACCAGCTATCCTTCTATCCATGGATTTATGAAAAGAAAACGTTTCCCCTTGAAGAATCAGCGCTCAGTGCTGACTGACCTTTCTTGCAGCTCCTGCTCCTCAGGTATCGTTTCACTGCTGGGTGAGTGGCAGCAACAGGGACAGCTGCAGAAAGGCCTCTGCTAAATTCTTTTCCGAGGGAGGTATTTGGTATTTGTACAAAAAAAAAAAAAGTTTAATGTGTCTGTGGATCTGTTAAGAGAAATTTTAAATCTCTCAATAGTGTTATAATGAAATGTAGTTATCTAGTAATGGATTAATTTTGTGGAATACCAAAACTGTGTCTTGCTGTGAGCTGCACTATGGGGGACAGAGGCAGGGCCAGAGGATGAAGACATCAGCTCAGAGGCAGCGTGAGCAGCATTTCAGAGCTGCCTGAGAGACAAACATAAATGGTGCTCAAAAAAGCTCTGCCTAATGTTACTTTTCCCAGTGTTGTTGCCGTGGATGTAAATAGGCAGTGTTATAGTGCACCATTAATACAGTTTACAATAGCTTCTAGCACAAGTGAGGGTTTCTAGGATCAACTACTGACTCTGAGGGACAAAACCAGGTCAGGGGAGTGACAGCAGGGAATTTTCAGTCAGGAATCCTGGCTCTGGTCTAGTGGTCTGACTGCAATCTAAGCCTCTTTAGGCATTGTTTCTCTCAGAGCTGTGATTTTGTATATGTGCTTCATAACTCGCTGTAGTTTGCAGGGTTGCCTGGTTTGCATGCTCCAGCCTTGCTAAATCAGTGTGTCTTAGCATTCTGAAGTCTTGTTATCATGTGGAATTTCCATTTTTGTTCCAAAATTGCAGCTCTTATCCACATCTTCTAGCCAGGGTATGGAGACACTTTGCTGGAGAGCACAGCCTTTCTCTGGCAAGGTTTCTTTTGAGGGCCAACGACACACACTGATCTTTCCTCCCTCTGTAGAGCACAGCATCTTCTTTTGTGGGAGGGGACAAAGAAGCAGAAAGTGTAGATAGATCTGTTTCACTTTTAGTTCTCCCACTGATCTGCAAGGCAACTGAGAGAAGCTACTCTAATTTTCCTCTGCTATGGTTTCTAATCTTTATGCTTCAGTGTTCCCATCATTCACACAGCAATAATCTTGTTTAGGTTTTGTAAAGGTGAGGAGCTTTGAGACAGATGGATGAAAAGTACCACTTTGGATCTCCAAACCCTTGAAATCAGCGATGATTTCCTTTGCCTTAAATAGACTTTGGATTTGTTCTTTGGAGAGCAAAAAAGACTACAAAGATTCATTGTTTTGCCTACTCCGTAGCAACTGACAGCATAAAGCCTTTTCCCAGATGTGTTTGTTTAAAGGCTTTGTAACTTCAGTTTTAAAAATGAACTGAAGTCGTAGTTATTGTTTTTATGCTGATTTTTGTGCATTGGCATTAAAAATGAAATAATCTAGTACAGAGCCATGGAAAATGCAGAAATGTGTATGAGAGAAAGTAAATCCACTTTGGGGGGACAGAAAACTGGGATGAGTACAGGAGCATGTTAGCTTTTGAAGAATTCCCTGGCATACTTGAGAATTCCCAGGTAATTCCAGGTCTTGTGGGAACATTATGACGTTTTCCATGGTTAGAGGATCAATTACTGTTCACTGATAATTCTCAGTGGGCACCAAAAGAAAATAATGTGAAAGAGGATTGTGCTGTACATCCTTGAAACTGATCTATCCCAATCTTTTTTATTGAATACTTGGTGTACAGGTAAGCATGGGTGGAGGGAGAGCATGAGAAACAGAGAATCCACCGTGGGAGGCAGGAGGTGGAGGATCCACATGGGTTAGCATATTTTTTTCATTAATACCCCCCAAATCCCACTGTGAAAGGAATAACAGGTATTTTGACCTGTATATGCAGTTTATTGTACAATGCTGCGTGGCTGTATTTATACTCTGCAGGAAGATAACTACTCCCTTGCAGTTTCTTCTGGGTTGGTTTGGGTTTTTTTGGGGTTTTTTGGGGTTTTTTTGTTGTTTTTTTTTTGCCTGTGTAACCCTTTGCTTTTATTCAAGCAAAATGCAAGACAAATGCTTATTTTTCAGCCTTTTCAGATCTTGGAAATAATGGTGTATTAAATGTGATTAAGTTGGGAATTACCCTTTAAGCAGGGTCATAATTACTGTAGATTTAGATGGCATATTGTACAAATTGCTGTGTGCTCATAATTACAAATTGAGTTTCTTGCACTCTGGGGGTTTATAAACTTTGTTTTAGCCATTAACACATTAAATAGCAGTGATTTATGTAAATTACCGGATAACCCAAAATTTCAGTGTTGTGTTTAATCTAAGGTTTAATTATATTTCTGTATTGGAAATAAAATAGGGTTGGCTTTAGCAGGCAGGGTTGAATGGTCTGAGGGAGTCACTCACTGCTGAGATATTGTAGTTTGAGTGCTGTTTGTTGGGCAACTGGCTGGAAACTGCAGTGGCCCAAAATGAGTGAAGCAGCAGCAGCAGTGAGTGAGCTGCTTGTCACTATAAGCTCTTCCTGTGGTCAGCCAGCTCACTTGCCTCACAATTATTTCCCTCAAACTTCTGGGCTGGGCTGGAGAGTGTAAAATCATGCTTTAAAATCTTTTGTTTGCTTCGTCTTCAAAGAGACTTCCCAGTTCTTTCATTTTTGCTTAAGTCAAGTTGATCTAACAGAGCAAAGATCGCTTTGTGTTGTGCTGTTAGTTGTGCGCCAGCAAATTGCCAGGAATAAGGATAGTAGAACATGAAAAGTTACTTTTTGACCTCCTTACACTGCACTACATATTTCTACAATATCTTAGTGGCAACTCTAATGCTAGTTAGGTGTCAAAACAGCGGCAGGAGGACAACAGGGAATGTACATCCTACTGGTGGTTCTGCCAAAGCTTCCTATGCAAAGTGCAGATCGATAAAGTGCTAAGGAAGTCCACATTTGGCTCTGTGTTGGTAGAAAAGCCCCTTCTGCCCCTGTCTTCTGGGGCCTGAAACATCAGCTCTGTGTGTTCAGCACCTCTGCCATCAGGATGGCAAAGAAACTTAGCAACTTGCCACCAAAAATTGTCCTAAGAAGTCACAGATTTAGAGATCCCTGCTAAATCACCACCTGAGACAGGGTGGATTGTGCGGTGTGGATTACAGTTATTGTTACCTGAGGGAAAATTGAACGTACACTATTGATTATGGTTGAATTAAAATGGTTTTGGAATGTTGAAACATTCACAAAAAATCCCTCCAAAAATAACTGCATCAGGCTGCCTCAACTCGGAAACCACAATGTTGTCCGCGTAGTGCAGCAAGAATTTGTTTTTCTGTGTTTAATTCCCCCCGTTGGAATACACGCGAGATCATAAATGTGTAGATGATTTGGGCATTTAATCTCTACTTTAAATTTTAACAACATATTCAAGCAAGAAGTGATCTCACAAAAACTTTGTAGCAGAATGGTCGACACTAAACTGGGAATTCTGGATGCTTGACATTGATGAGGGGAAAGCCATCTGTAACAATTCTCCACGCAGTGTTTGGAATGAGATGTGTTTGTATTGCTTGGTTATTTGCTGATCTAGGTTGATCATATCTGTAGAAGGAAGACTGTGTTTGAAGTGGTTTCAGAAAAGAACATTCTTCAGAAAATTCTGTGACTGCTTTTGAGGTCAGAGCTTTCCAGCCACCTTTTCCAACGTGTCTCCTTCACAGCCCACGCTAAAACTGTCTCCACTTGGTTCCTAAATGGAAACTGGTTTCCGAAGGAGAAGTTGACTTTTGGGAACTGCTCGTGTCTGCTTTGGATTTGTCTCTGTTTACAAGCAGAGACGAAGCTTGAATGCAGGAGGCATTGAGTCAGGACCAGAAAATTGTGGGATTGTGGTTCCCAGACATTCTGCGGGGAAGAGGCTGTCCGGATAACTATTAGATGTTGGAAACAGGCATTGCAGCGTAAATAGTCTCTGGTTAGAGTCTTGCAGTGACATTCCTATTAAAACACCCGGTGTAGGTGTGTCCTTCCTCAACGTGTTTGAGTTTCACTGAAAGCTAGTTAAACCCAGGCTTATTGGAATCTATGCCTAATGCTTCCTTAGGAAACTATGCAAAACGCACGCTCCATCCAAATGTTTAAAGGGGGTTAACTAAAGCTGCCTCGATTCTTTTTACCACCCTGAAAGACGCGATCAGCCCTCATGGGATGTATAAATACGAGGCATGTCCTATTCAAAGCTTTGCGCCGTGCTCCTCCTTGCACCCTGTTCGCCTGAGCGACATTATCAGTTCCTAACTAAAGTTTCCCCAAACTACAGAGATCGGCCAGCGGAGTTTTGTTATTACAGGGGATGAAGCTGTGGGGAGGGTGTTGCTATTTTGTTGTCGGGGGGCCGGGGGCCCCTNCGGCCCAAGGGACCCTCGGGCACGGTGAGGGCTGTGAGGGCCGCTGGTGTGAGGGGAACCCTCAGAGAAAAGAGCCCGCTGGAACTCGGCCCGAGAGACCCCCGGGCACAGTGAGGAGTGTGAGGAGTGCCCTCGGAGAACCGTGCCCGCCGGAGCCGGCCCGAGAGACCCCCGGCCACAGTGAGGGGTGTGAGGGGAGCCCTCGGAGAACCGTGCCCGCTAGAGCCCGGCCCGAGAGGCCCCGGGCACGGTGAAGGGTGCGAGGGCTGCAGGAGTGAGGGGAGCCCCCGGAGCCGCGCTTCTCCCGGGAATCCCGCCCTCCACGCGTGCGCTCTGCCCGCTTCCCTGCCCCGCCGCCGCCGGCGGAGGGGAGCGGGCGCGGGGCGGGGCGGCCCGAGGGGCGGCTATGGTGGCGCGGAGCTCCCCGCCCGACACTCCGGCCCGGCCATGTGGTGCCTGCACTGCAGCTCGGAGCGGACCCAGTCGCTGCTGGAGCTGGAGCTGGACAGCTGGTGAGCGCTGCCGAGGGGTGCGGGGGTGGCCCCCGCGCCGCCGCTGCCGCACAAAGGGCTCCGCGCCGCCAACGCCGCCGCTGCCCGGGCTCGCTATGGGGCGGTGCGGGAGGATGGGATGGGGGGGGTCCGGCTGGCACCGGGGGCACCCTTTTGGCCCTGGGGATTGTCCCTGGGGTCACCCCTGTTGTCCTTAGGGGCTGTCTCTGGGGATTATCCCCGGGATCGCCTCCGCTGTCCCCGGGAGTTGTCCTTGGGGTGATCCCCGTTGTCCCCGGGAAGTCTCCGGGTCGCGGCGATCGGGAGCTCGTTCCCTGTGTCCCGGCTGGGGAGCGGGGACAGGCGAAGGCTCTGTGTGCCCTGCAGGAGCCGAGGGTTAAATCCTGTCCGTGGTTGAAGCGTGCCAGGCGGCCCCGCCGCGCTGTGCTGGCCGTGGGTGACAGGCAGAGCCATAAATCGGGAGCTGTGGCAGCGGGCTGTGAGCGGAGCTGGCGTGTGCCGCTCCAGACACCGGTGTGTAAACATTGCTTTTCGGGAGAGAGCAAGGAATCACATGATTTGTGTCAAACCAGTGTGAGTTTTACTGCAGAGCTCTGGTACAGGCTGTTCCCCGTGTCTGCGGCCGGCCGGAGACCTGGCCTTGTCCTGGCTGCGTGGGAAGGTGTGTGACACTCAGAGGGGTAAATCAATGTTTGCCACTCGTGTCCTCAGCCAGAAAATAAAATAAAAGGAAAAAAAAAGTTTAGTTCAAAGGCCTTTAAAGTACGCGAATAACTGACACAGGCGAAAGAGAGAGTAGGATTTGTCATGTTAACACATACAGACCCTATTGTAATGATGCTGTTAACTACCAAAATAATGCGTGTCAAAAGTACAGCAACACAGAGCTCTGTTCGTGAGCTGCCTGAAAACTCAATGCACAAACGAGTTTTTTTCTGGTGTGATGCTGTTTGTGGATTTATGATAAACTAAAAAAGTTATCCTGCACTTGCAGTGCACTTGCAAAATGAATTTATCTCCGATGCATCGTGGAAGTTTATTCCACCAAGTAATTCAGCCAAATGCTGGGCTGTTCAACTGTTAAAGGAATATTCAACTTAGCTAAAGATAGAAAACGTCTTAAATTGGGTGTGGACATGTGTGGAAAAATATAAAAGGAGGAAGTGACTGGATTCAGTGTAACTATGTATGAATGCAACAGTTGCTTTTCTAGAAAAAAAAAAGGCAAAATGGTTTTTGATAAAGAAAAGTGTTTCATGGTACAGTTTAGTCATACATTTAATGATCCTTCAGCCCATTTTTTACCCTTAAGGAAAAGAATAATGTAAGTTTCCTGTGCGGAGCTGGTAATGTTTGCATAAGTGATGCTACCTTTGCATGGCTTGCTAAAAACATAATTCATAACAGTTACTGTAGTGACAGATTTGCCTATTACACAGTAACATTCTGTTATTCATCATTGTTTCAGACTTTTTCCCTCCATTTGCACATTGCTATGCACTTCCTTTCTGTTAAACTTGATTATTCTGCCTGATGTGCTAAAAGAGGAATTGCTGAGTACTTAGTTTGGATGGTTGTATTTAACTGTGTCTATTCTTGTGGCAGATATCCTTCATATAAACACAGAATTCATTACACCTATCGAGTGCTTTGGGAGAACTACAGGCCGTGCTGAATAAAATGACCCATTTTTCATTTTACTTCTGCTTTTGTTCCCGATTTGGTTTTGCTGTTGAGATGTTCTGTTCTAGTTCCTGAAAGAAATTGAGAGTACTGTTACAAAGCAGTCAGCTGGGCTTTTTTCCTCCTGGTTAAATAGAAGCTCAATGTTCAGGTTTCCCATGTGAAGTCATCTATCATCCTTTATTTTTCCTATTTCTACTAATCTGAAACAATTCATTATCATCCAAGATGCTGTAATCCAAGATGTGGAGCTAACCAGGGAAAACCATAGTGCTCCTTGTATCAAGAGCATTCAGTTTCTCTGAGTCAGTTTCTCTCCCTTTAGGAGCCCTCTGGGAACCCTGGTGCAGTTAATAAACAACCTGCAGTTCAGTTTCATGGAATAATTTGCAGGTTTCAAGGAAACCCAAAGAAACGCAAGGATTCAGTTTTTCTTTTGAAAAGTACAAATACCAAGTTGAACAGTAACTGTGATTTGTTGTTGCTGTTAAAGTCTTGTCCGGGAAGGTTGCAGGGGTTGGATCCAGGGAGTGCCTGCTGGGCAAGGAGACCTTCTGTGCTGGACAAGGTGCCCTCACCAGTGGTTTGCTGGATCTTCCTCTGGAGAAAGGGGAAGTGATTTCTTAGGATTTCATGGCCTTACATGGGTTTTCTCATCCTGTGACCATTCATGTTTGCAAAATGAAAACTCTTTCAGGAGAATCTGTTCATGTGGCTGTAGAAAGTGTTTGTGCCAGTTTTCATGAGGAGGATGCTTTTCCACTGCTTGGAGGCTGGGATTGTTTCCTGCCTCTGAAGGCCTCAAGGGCAGTGCAAGGACTTTGGGTAGAACAACTCCTTTGAGAGAACAATTTACCTTTATACTGATGATGTTTTCCCTGGAGTCTAAAGATGTCAATTCAAGGCTCCAGCTCTGTGAAGAGGCAAATCTCATAATGGTGTAGCTGATTAGCACACTTGGGTGATTGCTCTAAGGATGCCTCAATTGAGCACCAGTGAGAAGGAGCTGAATAATAAAAGCTGGCCTAGAGGTAGTCAGGGCTCTGGTGGTGGATGCCAGCACTTGTGGGTGATACCTGCAGGTATTAAACAGCTGCTCACATATTTCAGTTGTGTTCCTTGGTGTTTAACACCACTGGTCTTCAAAGTCCAGCAAAACCTTGGGAGGCAAGTGCTGGAAGTGAGGAGTTGCTTTCTGAGTGAGCCAGGAGGCTTTCAGTTCCTGCAGGATTCTGAGAGGTGCAAAGGAGGGTTTAAGGGTCTGTATTTTTGAATATTGAGGTTTTGAAAAAAATTGTGAAGCACCACAGCCTGAGTCTGGGTTGTTGTACCTTTTCATTGCAAGGATTTACCATCATTCATAAAGGTCTTTCAGGATGCAATTTGTTTGCTCTTTCAGCATTTACATGGTTCTTCCTCTGTTAGACCCGATGGTAATTTTATCATTAATTTCAGAGTCAGGCATATTTTAATCACAGCAGCTGTCAATCAATTATTTCTTTTTATGTTTATTTAATAACAGAACTGCAGGAGACCTCAGAAACTGTAACCAAGGTGGTTACATTTAATTTGTGAGGATGTGCCCCTAACCCAGACACTGCCTGATCCACAGAGCAACTGGAATTGTGAGGAGGTGGCTCATGATGAGTTAGGGGCAAAGTGTGTTGGTGCATAGCTTTTGTGAACCATGCTTTGTTTAGAGGTCATCTGTATTTAAACAGGGAATGGGCCACAAGCCAAGCTCATATTCCTGAGTTTGCTGCTTTATTTCTGTTGCCTCGGAAGGCTGTGTAGTTACAAGAGCAGAATCAGCCCTGTGTTTGGAAGTTCACTTTCAGTATCTTGTATATTGCCATTTTATGTCAAAAATTATGTAAATACAGGTTTTGTTTAATTCACGCATCTTTGTTATGCAAAACCAGTTACTGATCATGGACCTTTTTAGCAAGACTTATTAATCAAAAATAATTTGCTTACATAGTCCTTCTCATGTCTTCTGGGAATCCATTTGAATTTTATTTAGGTTCCATTTAGGGTACAGACAGAGATGGCAACTTCTCTGCACTGCTGTGATTTGACTCCAGGTTTCCAGAGAAGAACAGATGCTGCTTTAATCCACTGTAGCACAAAGCCCCAGTATTACGTTAAAGGGGAATGCAAATTTAGCTAAATAAATCCTTTTGCTTCCTTACAATAGACAAAAGCCTAGAGTCGTTCTCATGAAATAATTGTAGAGATGTCTTTAATAAAAATAAAGTAAAAAAGACAAGCTTTGGTATGATAAAAAAAAAAAAATCAAGCCATTTGGTCCCTGTGAGAGAAGCAGAAAATGAGAATGATGGCTTTGATAGTCTTTACTACAGGAAATTGATGTATTATATCTGTTAATCAGATTCTTTCAGTAGTTCAGTGTCATCCCAGTTAAACTTGTGCTTATAAACAAAGGACACAATTCCCAGTTGCCTTCTGCTGTGCAAGCACAAACAAAATGCCACAGTTATGATCCGACTTCCATTCACATCAGTGGCTGCATACAGGGCATGGCCATAGAAAAAGAATCCTAGGCTTGTTTTGAGAGATGCTTGCATTATTTAGTCCAAAAAATCCCAGTGGCCCCTAAAACACACCAGATTAACGAGGATGGGGATGTCATGAACACAGAAAAAGAAAACCAACTTCCTTCTGTTGGTTAATATATTCATGATCTTTCCAGTCATCCTCCCACGAGGCAAGGGCAGCGAGGATGCGAAGCTGAGGGGTTTTCTGTGCAGGGAATGTTTGCAGCCAGCCCTGACTCTGCACTACAGGAACATTCACAGTTTGTTTTCAATTTAATCTGCACTCCCCATCTTTATGGCAGAATGGACCCAACCCCAGCTCAGATCACACGGAGAGTTAGAAATGGCAGTGGCAGCTGGACCCTGAGCTGGATTTAACTCGAGAGCAGTGATGCTTTTTAGTAACCTGGAGAAGGAATGGTTATGGGAGAGATCCTTCAGTTGTCATGGTCAGGCTGGGATAGTGTCAGTGCCTGCACAGAATTCCAAGGGTGCATCCATGGGAAGGAATGGATGATTTAGTTGGAAGCTGTCCTGCCTGTAAAGATAGTACCAGAGACAGGCTTTCCCTCCTTGTTTGGGGATTGTGCTCAGGAAGTCATCCTTCAAATGAGAGGGACAGCCGTGTTCCTGATCCAGCTGCACTTCCCAGGGATCTGAGTACAGAGAACAGGCCTGCATCAATCCCTGACCTTCTGCTCGTGTTGCAGCCCAAGCAAAGGTTTTCTCTCAGTCTAGCATCACTCTATGTTTGCAATCAGGAATAAAATTATCTTTATTTTTCTCTCTGTGTGATTCTTCATGATTGTAATGTGCTGTGAATCAGCTGTTGAATTTCAATTCTAGAGGTGTCTGGGGTGATTCTCATGCTTCAAAGTTACCTTTTCACAAGGTCTTAAATGTTAGATAATCTCAGCTGTTCCTGCATTCAGGAAAAGAAGTCCATTATTTTTGTTTATATTTTCTTTTCTTCTGTTTTACTCTGTGAGTCTTGTTTAGAAGATACCAGTGGTAGAAACTGGTTTCAAGAAGGAGTTGATTTTAATACTTTTAGATTTGAGAGAATGGGACTTAACAGCTGATAACTCCTGTTAATACTAGTCATTAATGCCTTGAAAAGTGAGAGAGAACAGAGGATTACTTGGACTTAATGGAACTTGCCCAAATGATGACAAAGTGATGCAAACTTGGATTCTTTTTCTGTTATTAAAAAGTCATTAAGATGCTTTTGATTAGGTTAGCCTAGAAGAAAAATATTTCAGGTTTTCCTGTCACAGTGCAGCATGTTACACAGGACCATTTCTCACTGTCTTTGGTTGAGATTTTCAAAATCTGTCTTTGCACAATACCACATTTTCATTCCACAAAATGGTGACCCTTGTATTCAGGAACTGGGCTTCTCCCCCTGTCCTAAAAGACACTTTCCCACTGTGGAGAGATCTGTGAACCTTGCCGTGATGAAGAGCCTGTGGATGACCAGGAGTTACCCAGGTTGTGTATTTTAGACTCACGTGCAGCCCCAGCTAAGCCAAGCTGCATCCCCATCAGTGTCACAGAATATTCCTGAGCTGGGAGGGACCCACAGGGATGCTCAAGCCCAACTCTGAGTGAAAGGCAGTGCAGAGTGCTGGTGGTTCTGGGAGCCAGCTGTGCTGCACCCAAAGGAAGCTGCAACATGCCCTGCACAGCCCAGAGACTGCTCCTCTTCTCTTGTGTGCAGTGAGAGATTTCCAAGGCAGGAATTGCTACCTGTGTTACTCTTTTAGTGTCATCAGTGAGGTGAGTCAGAAGTTCTATTGAAAGCCTACACTTAATTCCTCTCTGACAGAGAAAGAGCTGTAAAATGTATAGACTCAGCATAATGGGGAGGAAATGTAAAAGGAAGGAAGTTTGTGAATGAGAAAAAGCATCTGTCAGCTCTTTAGCTGATTTAGAGGTTATGAGCAATCTTTTGAGCTCTTGTTTCTATAAGAGTGAAGATTTATGTGTAGTATCTTTGAGTATATCTGCAAATACCTTCTGTTTTTGAACACATTGCCTTGAATCTAAGTATCATCTACAACACTGTCTTTTCCACCAAGCTCCATAATTCCAACAAAAAATCTCCTATTATTTGGTTTCCTTAAACACTGTGTTCTGTACACTCTGATATAAACCTTGGGTGTGCAGCAGAGGATAAAATCTCCCTTTTATGAGGATGCCTGTGATTACAGAGAGGTGAGCAGTGCTCCTGTTCCAGTGAGTCACACCACCTCTCTCCTGCTGTGTGCAGAGTGCTCAAGGCCAGTCCCTGCTCTCACTGGCTGGGTAACAACACCCTGAGCTTCACTGGGAGCAGGAACAAGTGCCGTGTTCTCATCCTTT
Organism: Horornis vulcanius; assembly: GCA_013401035.1. Lineage (NCBI taxonomy): Eukaryota > Metazoa > Chordata > Aves > Passeriformes > Scotocercidae > Horornis > Horornis vulcanius. The sequence continues at coordinate 11,577 of VZUA01051859.1, forward strand.
TCTTTCCGACCTGCTGAAAGTTTCCCATGCCCATTTGCACTTAAACATTTCAAAATTGCATTGTTTTCCCATGGAGAAAACTGGTAGGGTTTCATTCTCCTTTTGGGTTGGTTTTTTTTTTTTAGACTTGGCACAGCAAAGCTGGCAGTCAAAGTGTAGGGTTTGTGCAGTGATTAAAATGGAGTGGGACTTTTATATTATATATACTTCCAGATTCAGTTAGATCAGTGAGAGGTTTCTCTGATCAGACTTGTAAAAGCCTTTATAAGTAGGAGCCTCTGCTTCTCTCATCCTCCTTTTGGACTGGCTTTTTAAAGTATGTCACTGTAATTTTGTGAATTTTATCTGTAACTAGAGAGGGAAGTCAACCACTAGAAGCTGAACAGTCCCTTTCTAATTTTAAAAGAAGATAATTTTGGCCAACTATTTCGACAGCAAAGTACCTCACATTCATCAGTGACATTGTTTGAAAGCACAGCTTATTAGGTAATAGCAATGTATTGTAAGCAGTTGAAATGAAATCCTTTGGTTGTTCTAAATAGATCCTTTTGTACAACATTCATTTGTTACAGAAGTTAAAATATGGTCTAAATGAACACAGGTTTTAGTGCTCTGAGTGTCCAGTACAGAAAGATGGTTTTGTTGTCATTTCTGCTGCTCGGACCCTCTGCATGCTCTTTGTTTATGATGATTCTTAATTTCCCTCACAGACAAACTGGGCAAGACTGGCCTGCTCAAAAGCTGTTCCTAGCTGTCTGTACTGTGTCATACTTGTCAGTGTTTCAAATAGTGTAGGGGCAAAACCTTAAAATGAGTCGAGTGATAGGCTTTATCAGGTTTATTTGATCTAAGATGAGATAGTTTTGTTCTAGGTATGAAATTTCCAGGCCTGAAACATGGACTCATTAAAACAGGGGTTTGTTAAGCATCTTTAAAGGAGTTCATGTTTCTGTCATATATGAAATGTAAGAGGGGAAAGAAGAGTTTTATCCACCAAGACCTGACTGGGAAGAGGAAATCAGTGCTCATCTCTGCCAGAACCTGATTGCCAGCAAGCTGATTTTGCAGCAGCAGTGCCATTCTCTCACCCCTTCCTGGGACAGGCTTGACACAACAGCTGAAGAGGTGAAAGAGGAGGTTGGCTGCCACAGGACACCAAGGATTCTTGCATTGTATCAAATGCTGCTTCAGCTGTGCGTGCAAATCAGGGTTTTTCAGCTGCAGACACTAAATCTTCCTTTTTTTAAACTTAGCAGTATCTGAAGGGCATGTCATATAGACAGTAGAATGTGTGCTAATAGCTTGCTGTCTTCAGTACATGTCATACATAGTGTGGGTTTGCTAAATGAAGAGGATTTCTGCTGCTGAATGGTGTATCTAAATAAATTGTAAATAGTTGAGGTCAAATTCTACTACAGCAGCATTGAGAAACTCCACAAATTTTTCAAGCTTATCATATTGTGTAAAAGTTTACATAGCAGGGACAGGACAAAGTCTGCAGTGGGAGGCAGACCTTCACAGATTTTGTTAAGTGATCCATCCCACAGGCACCACAGTTACATTAAAATTGTTAGCTTTAGCCCCTGCAAGAAGCAAAACATCCTTTTGAAGCATACGGGACATTTTCTGACGTTCATGTGTTTAATGCTGACACATCAAAAAGAAGAACTGGCCATAAAAAAACTTCAAAAATCCTAAAACTTGGGCTGGTTTGAGCCACAAGCCTCAAATTATCAGCCCATAGTCATCTTTTAATAACATCCATTTTTTTTAAAGAGTTGTTGCTGCATAAACATATGCTGGGTAATGATAACACAGATTGGCAGCGAGTGATGCTGGCTGACTTCACCTGGGACAGAAGTGAACATTAGTAAGCTGAACTCAGTTGGTGCTGGCAGTCCCCTTGATATTTTTGCTAAATAATGGCAATAAATAGAGCTTTGCCTTTAGCAGGGGGGTTCAGGAGGCGTGGAATGGTACTGGGGAGGGGTGGATCCCTCTGTGTGTTCTTGTGTCTGATGGCCAAAATGCTGCCACCGTTAGACAAAGGTGATCAGAGAGCTGGTTAACCTTCCTTGTGCTCCTTGGAAGCTGAAGATAAGTCTCAAATAAGCTCTATCCCAAGGGATATTCTTAGTCCTTAACCCTGTTGTGTTATGCCTAAAATGGGTGGCTCGTTGTTTCACCCTTTTTCCATCTCGCTGCTGTCCATCTCCATGTCAGAGGAGACAGTGCATTCATTCCTGCATTCTGCTTCAGTGGGGAGAAAATAACCTCTCATCTTCCACTCCCTGCTCTCTGCTGCTGCTGATGGCATCTCAGAGTGTGGGTCAAAATGCCCTTTTCAAAAAGCATTTTTGTTAATGCCTTTTATGGAGTTGCTTAGTGAGAATTATAGCTCGGCAGTGTCCGGGGATGCACGCTGGGGTTGTTGTGTGATTTCAGAATTGGGGCTTGGAGCAGGGAGCAGCTGCAGGTCTGCAGGGCACTCGGGGGTACCTGCCCGTGGAGCTCTGCCCACCCTCAGTGGCTCTCAGACTCTTTGACTCAGGCTGCTATTGCTGGCACTCTCACCACAGAATATTACAGAATAAGTGACTGCTTTGTTAGGGTTTGCTTCTGAGACACATGCAAATGGTGTCTGGATTTTTCTTGCAGTGATATTTAACTTCAGTCAGATGAATTACCTGGGACATTACTTTGATGTGCATTCAAAGGTTTCATTTGTTTTGAACAGGAACAGCTGAATTGAGAGTGCATTGGAAGTAAAACACGTTGGTCAATATTTCTTTCCCGAATCAAAGCTTTTGTCACTGCCTGTGAATGCTGTTGTCCATCATAATGGCTTTGAACTCTTGGCAGGGTATATTTGAAGGTAGATTGGTTTGTTAATGTTGTTGTGCTTATTGAATTCGGGGATTTGTGTAAGTTCTTAATATAATTGACTTCTGTTTACTAGACAGCACAAACCAGACAGGGCAATAAGGACTAGGTTCTAATTCAAACTGTAATAATAATAAACTTCTACTCAAATGTTCTCACTCCAGTGGGGAATATTGTATTGGGGGGTGGAGAAAAATGCTAAACCATGGCTTGTGTGAAGTGCATACGGCCAGTTCTGCATTTTGAGCAGTTAATGGAGAACGTTTTGTGGGGTAATTTGAGATAATACAATGCACACATCAGAGCTTTAATTAAACGCACCTCCTCGTTTATAGCAGAGAGCAGCACCGCAGGTTCTGAAGCACAAGGCAGCTTTGAAGCACTGGGGTGTACCCTGTGCCAAAGGAGTGCCCGTGTGGGCAGGCACAGCTCTGCAGAGCAGAGTTCTGCTTCCGACTGTCACTCAAAATCACGCGTTCAAATCAGGCCTTCGTGGCACTTGTAAAGGCAAAGTGATGTGCAAGAAATTAACTTCTGGAGAGGTTTGTTCCTGTGTGAAATGCCCACATTTGGCCTGAAGATTTTTGCTATTGGAGTGGTTTATTTCAGCCGTCGTGTTGGAAGTGTCTGGCTGTACCAGCTGCTGCAGCAGCTGCCATCCTGCTTCTCTCTGCTACCCACTTAGCTCCACGGGCGACTTCTGGTCTGCATTCTCTGGGCTAGGTAGAGAATTTGGACCTATTTCAAGTGGAAATCTATAATTAGGAGCTAAGATCACAGTTTGACTGGTTTTAACCTCCACGTTTTAAAAGGAGATGGTTGGTGTAAAACAGATGCGTAGCAATTCTTCCTCCCTGGGCATTTGGACCTGTTTATACAGAATATTTATTTTTGAGTGAGGCAGAAGTTTTACTGGAAATGATGTTTACGAAATGAGATTTTAATGCAAAAAGCTTCACTCTGTGGTTTGCATTTAAATCCATCTCATAAATCTTAAGGCAGAGTCCCCAGAAGGTGTCTGGATACTTCAGCTGTGGATATGTTGGTGTTTATGGACAGAAAAGTTTCTGGGACAAAGGGAGAAGCTAAATTTGGTGAATTGTTCTGTGAGTAGATGTGACTTAAAGGGAATCAGCTTTACATGCATTTTTTCCTGAAGAGGCAAATAAATTACATGGATCCAGGGAAAAACAGGCAAGTGAGAGAAGGATGAATTTGGCTGAGGAATTTTATGAAGAACCGCTCATGCAAGTGCTTCACTGTTGCAACAAATAAAGTATTGATGCCTCATTAAGCTTACTTTGAATTCAGGCTGTGCTGACTACCTGGAGTTTTACTGCTGCTCTACCACAGCCCTGCTTTAAAACCTCCCTGCTTCCCAGAGAGCAGAGCCCTTGGATTGCCATGGCCAAGCTGAGTTCCTTTACCACCTTGTGCTGACTAAAATTTTAAGCTGGGCATGTTTTTGTTGCTGTGTTTGTAATACTCTTGCTGCCTTTCCACAACGTAGAAGAAAAGAAATTTATTGTGTGTACCCTTGAATTTGTGTTCATTCTTCTAAGGATCTGAAATGCTACAGAAAATCTTTAAAGATGTAACAGCACAAACTAATTATATTGTCATACTTCTCTTTGTGTCCAAAACAATTTTTTAACGGGATTAATATAATGTTGATTGGTTCTCATGTGTGTACTATCCAGTTGTTAGGGCCTGTTTTCAATTTCATGTCTTTATATTACACTGTTGAAAGTCCATTCTAAAAGAGTGATGAAAATAATACTGATTTCAGAGAATGCTCATTGCTAAAACAGCTTCTCAAGCATTTGCTCTGTTCTGCTGGGAGGGTCTTCTTGGTTCTATTTTAGAATGTTGCATGCAGCTTGGGTTTGGCATTTGCATTATTTAGAAACATGTTTCATTTCTTTGTTCCAAACTAAATCTGCAGCAAACTGGTTTGAACATTTGGGCAATTTCTGTGAGCATATGTTCCATTATCTTCATATTTTAGTTCTAAAAATGCATAGGGACACTTGACTGCTTGTAAACTTGGGGGGTTCTGGAGGTGAGGCAGCACTGAATCATTCCTCGCATGTGATGTTATTGTTACATACTTTCTTTTTATATGCACATTGTTCTAAAGATAAGGTTCTGGGCCTCAGGAGGAAAGGGACTTTCTGCTTTTCTGGTTATCAAATGTCTGCTCTTCATGGTATAAATTCTCTGACAGATAAATTCTTGTGCCTCTGCATCCAAGCCAGCAGCTCCTCTGGTCATTTAGCCATTAGTCAGTGGAACAGATAAATCCATACTCATGGAAAAGCTTGACGTTTGCTCCTTACTGGAATTCAGATATTTTTTAAGATATCCATTTTAAGCTCAAATGTTGAAGTTCTCTTATTTTCAATATTTTGTCTTTACTGTGCTTTTTTTTTTTCTCCTTTGCTTTGCTAATAGTTTGGGAAAATTTGAAGGAAAAGGGAGGTGTGAATATAAAAATGAAAAATAAAGATTAACAGTAGATAGTAAATCATCCTGAATAATATGTTGTTGTTTTAAAATATGGTATAGTGGATTTAGTGTACCGGTGCTAATTACAGCCTTTGGGATTAGAAGTAATAACTGAAAGTGTCAAATGAGAGCCAGGGAAGAAAAGAGCTGCCAGGTTTGTGCTGCTAAAATGCCTGGAGAGGAAATGTTTTGCTTTGGTCATGGCTAACCACACAACTGGAGAGGGAGAGAGGAGACAGAGCTTCTTCTCATTAGGTACTTCTTGAAGTGAACTCATCCCCTGAATTGTGGGAAATGACTGTAAAATCAGGATCTCTTCCTAGCAACAGCAGCTCCTCCCCTTTTTGTCAGCCTGGAGTTTTTTAACAGTATTACAAGCTGAGGTTTGTGCAGGGGGGAATTTTCAGTTTCTGATAAAATGCTGATTCAATCAATGCTGGCCGCTGTTTCAAAAAGTAATTTAGTTGTATAAAGTTTTTCGACGGCTCTGTTTTAAATTTTTGTTCATGTAAAGTCATATTAGTAATACTAATTATTTTAAAATATTTCATTTTCATTCTTTAGCTGTTCCATTCTGTGCTTCTTTGTAAAAGACTTGCAAGCAACCTTTCAAGTTTTCTGGCTTGGCAGATAATGAATGTCTATTTTCTGCTGAAAGAGGAGTGTAATAAAACAGTTGGACTTGTAGGTTAATTTCAACTGTTTTGCATTCTTCTAATATTACACAATTAGAATATTCAACAGATTGCTGGGCTCACTAGGAATATGCAGTTACACATTGCAGGGAGATGGAGCAAATTAATCCACTAGATTTTTTTTTTTAACAATGAAATTATCAGTAATTGTACTGGACATGTCTGGTAGGTAGCAGATGCCTCAAATCGGAGACCTTTATTAAGAAGCTGTTTCTATTTCCAGTTGGGACTTTTAATTAACATTTATTTAATAATATATGTACGTCTATATAATAAAAGCGTAAGTAATAATAATCGACAATATTACATTGTCCATTTTTGTAGCGTGCTTAATGCACCTAATTTCTCACCCCTCAGAGAGAGGCAGTGTGTGCAGGGTGTGGAAGTGAAGTAGTGCTGGAGAGGTGTCTCAGCTACTCCCTCAGTCCCAGGGAGGCTTCTCCTGGTTCTTGCTGCAAGCCTGGAGCAGAATCCTTGACATTTTTGTGTATTGGCAGTTGTAATAAGTGCATAGATAAAAGCCACCTCGTAACCCTGCAGCGAGCGGCTCGTGCTCTGAGTCTGTGCAGGAGTTACAGGATTGCTGGGTTGGAGAAGCCCTCTCAGGCCACTGAGTCCAACCATTCCCCCAGCAC